>AWOL01S0057323.1:0-49897 GCA_000715115.1 Nicotiana otophora
TTGTTGGAGGTAGCGCATATGCTAGGTGACGAGCGTGTGGGCGTGCACCATAGAAATTGTGACTTAAATAAATTCTGGGGAGTTGTAAAATTAATGAATCATGTTATTATCCACATATTCTCCACGTGTTAGAGATATTGAGCTGAGGCGCATATTAAAGATCATGTTTAGACTACGTGTCGATATTTTGGGACCCATAGGGTCGTGTTGCTGTTGAATTTAATTGTTTAAAATGTACATTTCATACTCAGTCATGCTCATCCATTGTGAGGATATTTATGGGATCGTGGCTGCCCGCCTGCAGCAAGCCATATCGGCTTTGTATATATTATTATTATATTGATCGGGGTTGCCCATTGCACAAGGACTTCTAGGCTTTATTATTATTTGGATCGCGGTTGCCTGCCTGCAGCAGGCCATATCTGGTTTATTATTATATGGATAGGGTTTGCCCGCCTACAGTAAGCCATATCGGCTTTATATTATGCTAGGGCTGAAGGAGCCCATCCGGAGTTTGCACCCCCCGCAATGAGCGTAGATGATTTATATTTGTGATGGACTCATGGACTTGCCTTATTTATATATATTCGGGATGGACTTCCCAGAGCATGGACTTGCCTTATTTATTTATAATTGTGATGAATTTCCCTGGACATGAATCTTGTCTGAGTCATTTACATTTGGGGATAAATTTACCCCTGGGCTGGATTGGCCTTATACAGTATTGAGTGACTGACTGTCAGTCGATGTGTACATATATATGGGATGGATCTTCCCTAGGCTGGATTGGCCATATACAGTACTGAATAATTGAGTATTTTGAGATTTGAATATACGAGGTTTCCAATAAAGTGCATCACATACAGTATGCACATTGGCATGTAGATATATAGATGTCATATTCCTCGTATCAGTCGGAATTGAGCTATTTTACTTGCACTGAGCTTAACTGTTGAACTTGAAAGCATGCCTACATTTTTATATTGTTATTTTTATATTGGACTATACCTGCTGAGCTCGTCACTACTTTCATCCCAAAGGTTAGTCTTGTTACTTATTGAGTATATGGGGTCGGTTGTACTCACACTGCACTTCTTCACCTTGCGTGCAGATTTCAGATATTGATGTAGCTGCGTATGGCGAGAGCTGGATCTGAAGATGTACGTGTGTTCCAGTCATTGCTTTCTCTTGTTCATGGTAGTTTGAGAATTTTAAATCTGTTCATTTATATTTCAGACAGATGACGTATTTTTATTTCACACTAGTTTTGTAAATTCTAATCTTAGAAGCTCATGATTTGTACTACCTGTCCTTGGAGAGTGCATTAGAGTCAGTTAAATATTAATTGAATCAGAATACTGTAATTTGGCTTACCTAGCGAGTGAAGTTAGGTACCATCACGGTTGGTGGGATTTTGGATTGTGACAAGTTGGTATCAGAGCTCTAGGTTTATAGGTTCTACAAGTTATGAGCAAGTGTCTAGTAGAGTTTTACGGATCGGCATGATGACGTCCATACTTATCTTCAAGAGGCTACAGGGCATTTAGGATAAACTTCGCATCTTTCTTTCCTTATCATGCGGAATTGATTCGGCTTGAAACATAACTCTTTAAATTCTCTCCACGCATTCGTATGCGCATCTGAGCCCTCGGTATCAGCCGTGCATCACCGGCTTTTGATTCCAGGGATGAGGTGCGAGATGTGATTTTTGTGTTTTGGTAATGGGCCAGTCTAGAGGACTTGAGGCCAGGGTTAGACCGCAGCTTAATCTTGGTAGCTTCAGTTGTAACTTGTACATTTGGTCTCATATGTCCGATAATGTCCCTACGAGTAAAATTTGTGGCTCGATGAGTGGTGGAATGGCTTTGTGATTAGTATGATGTGACTGCGGGATGTGTTAAGACGAATTAAATGTGACGAAAAGTGTTTCCTTAAAATGTAAAAAGGGCTATTGGGTGCTTGATTTTCATTTTGATGTGACATATAGTCTCGAGTATGAATGTTTTGAAGGATCTTTCATGTTGTTAAATTTTGGGACAAATTAAATTCTCATGTCTTGTTAATGAGTTTTGACTAAGAAATATTAAGTGATTGCATAGTAATTGTGATTGCAAAAGGGTATAACAAGATGCCAATTTGAGGCTAAGCAAGTGGATTATCCCATGCGGAGTAATCTACCTAGGTGTGTTCCTTATAATATTGAGTGGAGAGTTTCGTTTTTGCCAGTGGGGGCATATGTGTTGAGATTTGAATTTGAATTTGGTTGAGAAAGTTGACTTGAGTGTCAAGAGAATGAATGCGAGCTTAGCGGATGATTGAGGTATTTTTATGGTTGGGGTTGCATGAGCTTGAGAAGAATTTTTGTTGAACTAACTGCGGTATTATGGCAGTAATAGACTATGGGTATTGTGAGTTATCGAGTGTTTTAATATATAGCTTTGAGCCAAGTGGGGGAGCCTTCTATTGACAGTTTAATTTCATGGTTATATGTTACAATTTAGTTTTGGTATGAGGCATACTTGTGGATTAGTTATGACTTGCATAGGTTGAGATCGAGGATGACTCGAGTACTGAAATTCCTAAATATGGGTTATATTGCGCTTTATGAGTATATGAAAATCATGGGACGAGTGAGTTGTTATTTGTGAAGGATGTAGTGCGCAGGGAGTATGAATTTGATCGGTGGTGTTAAGGAAGGATTACCTCTTTGAGTATTGTTGTGCTAATGGGGCACGTGTCTTTCAGCCCGTTTGGACAGTACAGTTTAGATTTGATCAAAGTGGGTGACTCCCAAGAAGGTTCTAATGGGTTCGAGATTTATATATAGCAATCGAAAATTTTTCCGGATTTGTGTATATATAGAATCTGAGATTTACATTTAATGGTGCCGGGACTTGCGGTAATTCTGTATGACTATGGATTCTATATTTTAGTATAAGAAAGGTAAGAAGAACAATTTTAAATGCATTTTCAGAGTGAGTGTTGTGGTATTTATGGATGTGTGTAAGAAGAATATAATAGCTTATGGGCCTTAGGGAAGTGTGCCTTTATGTTAGGATGTCTTGTAGTGAGCTTTGGGTAAGGATCGTGGAGTTCTGATAGGGAGAAGTGTCGACTTGAGGGTAATTCAGAAGAAACTCGAAGAAAATAGGACGACTAGGTAGTAGGCTGGACCAGTATGGTTTGATCAGTTCTTTGGGTACCTATGAAGTGGTGAGGCTCTACGGATATTTTAGTGGAAATATTCTTGGGTTTGGTGACCTGCGTGGCTTGGTCGAGTTAGAAGAAATTTAGTTCTGATAGCTTGATTGTGTGCAAATAGATTTTAAAGTATTCTTGATGGTTTATGCAATGGTTTGAACTAGATATTTTCTACCGGTGTGGGGAACGTGTTGTGTATTGTGATTTTCTCCTAGAAGAAATCAAGAGGAAGGTTTCTAACTGATTGGGTATGTAATTTCTTGGTGACTCAGAGTTGATAATGGGATTCTCGTACTTTTTACATGATGGCATAATAGATGTGGTGTGTTGTGCGGGATTAGGATTTACATGTACAAGGTGGCAGTTCAGTCTTGAAAGGAAGATAATGAATTTTGAATAGAATGGTCAGTTTCAGATATTTATATGAATATTATAACTGCTCGGTAATCCGTAAGAAGGGTGCGCATTTCATAAGGTGCATTGTGTTTTGACTTACAGATATTCATCGGTACTGTGGTACTCACTTGGTTGATAGACTACTGATATTCAAATTATTGCTTTGTGGCACGGAAGAATTATGAAAGTATTCCTCATCGGATGATCGTGCATGAAAGATGTGTTAGTCATTCAAGTGTTGGAGTTGGGATCAGTTACGGTGATTCATGTGTTGTATGAATTTGGAGACTGGAAGTTCTCAGAAGCATATTTTTCAAGGTTGCGGCCTATTTCAGGTGAGTGTTTTATTTAAGCTCAGTGGAGGCACTAGTTGCGTTAATTATTTGTGATAGTTACGCCCTATGAGTGCGCATATATGTGAGGTTTGAGCCCATGTGCGGGTGTCGGAGCAAGTATTCATACTCGGAAGAATGCCTAGGCAATGATATGCCTAGAGTTGACTATTAAGCATAAAGTTATAGTGTTTCTCTTATCCGTACCTTTGTTGAGAACTACCTGGGTTATACTTGAGGTAACAAAGAGGCTAATTTCCTGAATAAACTTGGTAGTTGTTATTTCTGCGTTAACTTGCCGAATTGAGTTGTGATAGCACACTTTGCACATTCCCACTCTATGGCATGTTATTTATACCAGTCCAGAAGCATACGAGTCTTATTTAATTTATCATATACATGTGTACTTATTTGATTGCTCCTGTATGATATGCTTGGGCTGGAGGCCTATGACCATGTCAGGCGGATTATATTATTGGCACATGAGTTGACCATGCGGATCCATATATTGATATTATTGGCACGTGAGTTGTCTGTGTTGGTCCAGATATTGATACTATAGCACGTGAGTTGTCTGTGCGGTTGATTTTAATGTGAGATCTAGGATAGTTGGTTACCGTTTTTAGATTCGTGTGTCTTGGTTCTACTATATATGATGAGCTCATAGCATTGCAGTTGTAGTGGTGCTTGTTGAGCTTGCGAAACGGTTCTCTCCTTTTTGGATGCTCGAGTTGCACAGTTTGTGGCATGAGTTATATTGGTGTGGCGTGTATGTGGAATAGTTGTGTTTGATAATATAAGGTCATTAGACCTAGAACGGGTACTATTGGATTTGATTACGGTATATTTGGAGGATAATATCGAAAGTCAGCTTAGAAAGTGATTATGGTTTTGTTCGAGGCGAGAGAGCTTCATGACTAGTTGATCTAATGAGTGGTTCTTTGAGTTTTTGAGCGTTTCTTTCATCATCGGTAGTGTGCAAAGGTTTTGAACGAGGTTTTATTTGATATGGGGTTTATCACCGGTATCGGGTTTGATTTTAAGAAGTTACGGTGATTAGAAAATTTTGTTACGAGTATTCGAGTTGTGTAGTATGTTATGTAATTATATCTTGGGTTATGGTTATGGCTTGATACAGCTTGTTAAGACTTATGCAGTGTATAGATGTGAGATTCGGGTCTTTTAAGAAATTCTGGATGTTGAAAATTTGGTTCTAAGTTTTACGGACTAAGGAAATTAATGATCTTCAATTATGTTGTGTTGTCAGGCCTATATGGAATAGGGTGGTGTGGGATCACCCCCGGGTGTATGCGTGGTAAGGTGGAATAGTAATTTGAAGGTTTAGGAACAACTCTAGGCACGTTCGAGGACGAATGTATGTTTAAGTGGGGGTGAATGTAACGTCCCGAGTTGTTGTTTTGAACATTTATGCTCCTTCCAGCTATTTAAAGTCTTGAATATCTTCATATGATGTATTATGACGTGTATGAATCATCGATTTTATTTTCAGATGTTTCGGAACATGTTCGGAAGAATAAATTCTATGTTGGAAGCTTTAAGTTGAAAGAGTTAACAAAATTTGACTTGTTATTATTCGACCTTGGATCGGAGTTTTGATGATTCCGTTAGGTTCGGATTGTAATTTTGGACTTGGGCAAATGCTCGGATTTGTATTTGGATAAGTCTAGAAGGTTTCGGCACTAATTGGCGAAAATTAGAAATATTAAGTGGAAAACGTGTGTTAATTTGCACGACACCTACATTTGAACGGGTATAACTCTCATAAGATGGAGATACTTTCCATAAATTTTGTGCCTAGAGTGTAGCCTTTGAGTCTAGTTTCTAACGCATAAATCCGTTCGTCATTTGGACTTTCCTACTAAAAGTTATGATCAAATTACTAAAGTTAGACCACCCAGTTATTTTGGCGGACAGCGAAGAGAGGCTCGCTTCGCCAGACCGGGTGCGGATCAGGTATTCCCTTGCATGTAGTGGACAACGAAGTGAGGCTCACTTCGCCAGACCGGGCGCGCCCCAGTTCCAGCTCTTTTTAAGCCAATTCGGGGTTCATTTTCCCCATTTCACTTGAACGGATTTTGGAGCTCTTCTCCTCTCTCTCTCTCTCTCTCAAGACCACCAACTCCTCTATTCTTCAAGGTAAGCAATCCTCATTATCTTTGTGTGGAATTCCACTATTTCTACACTAGTATTGATGAAATCTACACATAAAATACTTCGATCTTCAAGAAATGTTTTCAAGAACTCAAAGGAGAGTTTTGCAAGATTTCTTCCAAAAAGATAATCCTACACCCTTAGACTTACATCCATGGATGTATTATAGGAAAATGAGTATGAATTAGTATTGGAACTCATGGGATGGTGATTGAAACCAATAAGTTCCCAATTTAAATGTATGACCATTGTAGAGATTGAGAAGTGATTATTTGATGGAATTTTGATGGTTGGGAGTGAATGGTTGGTCACGCATGTGATATTGGGAGTATAAATTATTGGTAAATGGTGGTAGTTAGATGAACTAATTCTATGGTTAATAGATGTAGAGATTTATGCCTACTAGGTATTTGATAAAAAGCCTAAATGACCAAAAATCTAGAAGTTTGTTTACTAATATTGGTCCAATTGAATTATGTTGATGTAGAGTGAAGTTGTAAGAGTAGTGGAAGGTTTTAATATCACTAAATAGCTGAATTAAGAAATCTTGATTTGTGGAGATCTTATTTTCGAGGGATTTTCAAGGAAATCATCGGGATTTGAGTCGTTCGGAGGTTGATACGCGAAGAATGGAATTTCTGGAGCATTGTTTAGCTTTTTCGATATTGTACACGGCTTGTTCGAGGTAAGTAACACTTCTAAACTTGGTTCTCAGGGTATGAATCCCTGAATTTTATGGTATATCAATTGTTGGAGGTGACGCACATACTAGGTGACGAGCGTGTGGGCGTGCACCATAGAAATTCTGACTTAAATACATTCTCGGGAGTTGTAAAATTAAAAAATCATGTTGTTATCCGCATATTCTCCGCGTATTAGAGAAATTGAGCTGAGACGCATATTAAAGATCATGTTTAGGCTACGTGTCGATATTTTGGGACCCATAGGGTCGTGTTGCTGTTGAATTTAATTATTTAAAATGTATATTTCATACTCAGTCATGTTCATCCATTGTGAGGATATTTATGGGATCGGGGCTGCCCGCCTGCAGCAGGCCATATCGGCTTTATATATATTATTATTATATTGATTGGGGCTGCCCGTTGCACAGGGACTTCTAGGCTTTATTATTATTTGGATCGGGGTTGTCTGCCTGCAGCAGGCCATATCTGGTTTATTATTATATGGATCGGGTTTGCCCGCCTACAGCAGGCCATATCGGCTTTATATTATGCTTGGGACTGAAGAAGCCCCTCCAAAGTTTGCACCCCCCACAATAAGCGTACATGATTTATATTTGTGATGGACTTTTTAGGGCATGGACTTGCCTTATTTATATATATTCGGGATGGACTTCCCAGGGCATGGACTTGCCTTATTTATTTATAATTGTGATAAATTTCCCTGGACATGAATCTTGTCCGAGTCATTTACATTTAGGGATAAATTTACCCCTGGGCTGGATTGGCCTTATACAGTATTGAGTGACTGACTGTTAGTCGATGTGTACTTATATATGGGATGGATCTTTCCTGGGCTGGATTCTCCATATACAGTACTGAGTAATTGAGTATTTTGAGATTTGAGTATACGAGGTTTCCACTGAAGTGCCACACACAGTATGTACATTGACATGTAGATATAGAGATGTCATATTCCTTGTATCAGTCAGAATTAAGCTATTTTACTTGCACTGAACTTAACTGTTGAACTGGAAAGCATGCCTATATTTCTGTACTGTTATTTTTATATTGGACTGTACCTGCTGAGCTCTCCACTACTTTCAGTCCAAAGGTTAGTCTTGTTACTTATTGAGTACATGGGGTCGGTTGTACTCATACTGCACTTATGCACCTTGCGGACAGATTTCGAATGTTGATGTAGTTGCGTACGGCGAGAGCTGGATCTGAAGATGTACCTGCATTCCAGTCACTGCTGCCTCTTGTCCATGGTAGTTTGAGAATTTTAAATCTGTTCATTTATATTTCAGACAGATGACGTATTTTTATTTCACACTAGTTTTGTAAATTCTAATCTTAGAAACTCATGATTTGTACTACCGGTCCTTGCGGAGTCTATTAGAGTTAGTTAAATATTAATTGAATTGGAATGTTGTTATTTAGCTTATCTAGCGAAGTTAGGTGTCATCACGACTAGTTGGATTTAGGGTCGTGACATAGGGTCAATCTCATATGCGAGTTTGAGGGTAAAAGTGTATGTATAAACAAAAAAAAAACCTGGTTTAATGAAGGTCACCTTCTCCACGTCAAGCGGGGCCAACACTTCGATATTTTTCCAGTTGTTGTCCTCCTTCACAATAGGAATGTTGGTCGACCGAATGGACGAAGTATACTTATCGCTCGCCCTATCCTGGTCATTGTCTGGATTAAAAGAAGTGCTTTGGATTTGAAAATCCTTGTTAAAAGACTATTCTTTAGGAATGATCGTGCTCGTAGTGAGGGGCTCAACGCCAGTATTTTTGGGTTTATATTTTTTGGACTGCCGATGCAAGTCTCGGTACCAGCGGTTATTGAAAGTGGTGAAGTCATGGTCACTACAGAACTGTTTTATTTAACGATAGCAGAAATGTTTCCGATGATGAGAATTACAATATGTAGAGAAGACATGGTGAAATAGATCAAGAAAAAATTTGCTTCTGAAATCGGATGTTTTGCTAGAAGGAGAGGTTGCAGACAATTGAAGGGTTTGCTGACGAAATTTGGAAAAGAGTAAAGTAAAAGTGAAAAGAAAGGCAAGTTTATAGGCGGTTCTCAAACTAAAGTATCATTACCTTGGTAACTAACAAAACTATTCGCCGAATCACAGAAAGGCACATGTCATTCTCAATAAATGGAAAGAGGCGTGCGTCCTTTCAAGTGTGAGAAGCCATTCAAGAACTTTTCGGTCGAGAAATGAGAAGGTCTTATCTACTTCCCGGTCACATCAAGTTGAACATGTGGCTGAGACACAAAATTATTGAATATAATAGTCCTAGAAACATAAAAACTACGTCCGATTTTCTTCAAAGTAATGTGACTTGGTAGGTGTTTAGGTTGTTATGGGTACTTATGGTTTGCCCGATGAAGTTATGCCTATTGAGCGCCGGTCACGTTTTAAGAATGAAAATTGTTCCGCCAGATAAAATAAAATATTAAAAAAAAGTGATTTTGTCTATCTTATTGTAAAAACTACCTTATCAGAAAAGAATAAGGACTGCCTCCGTGAATGCAAATAACAATAAATTTGTCAAAAAGAAGTGCATATGCACATATACATATTCATATAGTATTAATCTTCCCCGATTCTTCCTCTTGGGAGTTGGGAGCGGGAGAGTTTTTAGATCCTAAGGAAGAAAAAACTCAATTTTTCTGTATAAGCTCAAGATTTGGACTTGTGGACCTGCATTTTCATTCTGTAACCAGCAGTCTTCTTTCTCTTAATCATATGACTTAAAACTTTGGTATAACATCTCACAATTTTCTTCAACTTCAATCCATTTACTATGCTTTCTTCTGGCTGCTGTTTTACCATCACTTGAAGTTGCTTTTCTTCCTCTATAAAATGTTGCCTTAGTGAAATGCTTCTTACTTCAATCAGCTGTTTCAAACTCTTCCTCTCATATTTCCTTTCTTCTTCACTTGGAACTTGTTTGTTTTCCACTGAACCAATCAACTCCTCAGACTGCTGAGGATTTTCATCACTAATTGCACTCAGATTCAATGGCTTTCTTGTTCTCTTTGACATACTAACATCATAATGCAACTTTCTTGGAGAAACTTTACTTCCCATTTCTTTTCTTTCTTTCTCCCCCCCTCCTAGTTGGTGGCAACTCTTCAAGAAAAGATTATAACTTATAACTAATAAGTTGGAGATACCACATGATTAAATAATTCAGGGTTAATGGTCAGTTTTAGCTAGTGTCGTTTTCTCAGGGTGAGGTGTCATTTTTCTGGTATGGTTTTGATACAATCTCTCCAGAAATTTGATGATGTGTTGAATATCAAATCAAGGGAGGTTGGCGTGGATTTACAAAGTGGCAATCTTCATTGGGTGACAATTCCAATCATTCACTAGTGAAAAAGAAACATGTAAACTAATGGTACTGTATATTTGGTCCATACTGTGACTAGCAAAATTTTATAATTTCACGTAAGCTCTGACCCTGAAGATTGAGGTTCTTGAATCAATTAATGACATTTGGCACTTTATATATATATATATATACACGCATTGTGTGTACCAATGTCATTGAATACATAATTTTAAAAATATCACGTAAATATTATAATTTGTTTAACTTATATAAAATTATAAAATAAAAGTAAAAAACAAATCCTGCAATAATAGTTGATTCATGTAGCTATCTGAATAAATGAACAATCTCATCTCACAAAAGTTTTCAAATGACTTATTGTGATTTATGAGAACTTATGACGCAATATTTTATGAAAATTATTGTTATTTATGTGAATTAATACTGAACAAAAAACATAAAAATACCTGTATCCCAATTCTTTAAGAATTTGTCAAATAACATAAATTAAAAATTGAATCTTTTGGTCCTTTAATAATTTGAGAATGAAAATATTGGCAATATATATACATCCTGCATGATTGATAGTGACAATGTAAAGTTTTAACAAATGACTATTGAATTAATATTTTAATGCAAATAACTTAATACAAACAGTATATATATATAGCCATTATCATTTTTTACTGAATGCAAGAAAGAAAAATAATTAAATGACAACTCATTTATAATATATTTTATCTTCTACTATTTTATCCTTATTGCTTCAAATTTATATTTTCACCGATTTGACTCTTAAATTTATACTATAATCCATTCTGCTTTATCTTTTATTTCTAAGCGTTAGTGTGCTTCTTACAAAACATTTATATACCTTAGGAGTTTTGTAGCTTGTCAAATAATTTTACTTATATGATGAATTTGGAAAGAATTGAATTGAATTCTTTTCATAATTAATTAATTCAAAGATTTAATTATTTGTTCTCAATATGTTAAAAAATAAGTAACTTAGTTTTTTGTTAATTGAAATCCTTAAGAATATTCAACTAATAATTATAACTTTATGCAATAAGAGTTCTATTTTAAATAAACAAATCATATGTAAACTTTGGATCTTTGTGTTATCAAAATCATGGTGTTTCTTACTCGTACAAACTTTGCTAACTTGTAGTTTCTAGCGTTTATATAAGCAAATTTTTGTATGGTAAAACTCTTAATTGATTTTGAAGGACTAAAAATTAGGATTTTGTACCTAGTTCAATAAAGAAAAGTTAAATAAGGAAAATTTTAGTTGATTTTAAATTACTGAAAATTAGGATTGTGATCTAAATTATCATTTTGTCTAATACGAAATATATTTTTAAAGGGTAAAAAAAAAAGTAAACAACATTTTGCTAAGGGCCTTCGTTCTTTTAATATAGTATAGATATAACTTTATTAAAATTTTAACAAACTTAGATTTGAAGTCTTGAACTGTAATGATATGGACGGTCGTTTTGTATGTTTGAGCTCCGATTCCCTATTTGATGCTTCCCATATGTTTTCTTGTTGCTATGTGACTTGTGGGAATGGTTGGTCTGGCTTCGGAAAGATTTTGGAATGAATTGGAATACTTAGTTCCATGGTTGGAAGCTTAAGTTATAAGAGTTGATTAAAATTTGACTTCGAGTAGATGACCTTGGATTGGTAATTTGATGTTTCAATGGGTTCATATTGTGATATTGGACTTAGGCATATATCCGAATTTGAATTTAGAGGTTCCTAGGGTATTTTGGCTCTAATTATCGAAAGTTGGAAAGTTGAAGGTTTGGAAGGTTTATAGGTTGACCGAGAGTTGACTTTGATGCTATCGGGTTCGGATTGTCATTCCGAAACTTGAAATAGGTTCATTTTTTCATTTGGGATTAGTGTGCAAATTTTGGTTGAAATCCGGATTGGTTAGGCTTGAATCGGATGCTTGGTTTAAAGTTGAAAGTTAATAAACTTAAGAGATTGATCTTGAGCGATGATTCTTGATTTTGATGTTAATTACGGTGTTTGGAGCCTTTGGATAGGTCTGGGTGATGTATTAGGGCTTGTTGATATGATTGGACAAGGTTTCGAGGGGCTCGGGTGTGTTTCGAATGGATTCCGAACCATTTGGATATTGGATGGCATGTCAGGTTCTGGTGCGTCGCACCTGCGGAACTTTATGTGTGGAGGAGTCCGCAAAATCAAAACTGGGTTTGGGCAGGGGAGTCCTCAATTGCGGAGTTCGGTGCGCAGGCACAAAGTTTTATCTGCGGGAATGGATCCGTAGAATCGGATGTTTGGTAGTAGGTGCAAGTGGTCGGGATTTTAGTGAAACTCGTAGAATCGACCCTTTTGCCACATAAGTGACACCGCAGAAGCGGTAGAAATTATCGTAGATGCGAAATCACTGGGCAAAATATTATAATCGAGGGTTTGGCTTCATTTTATCGTATTTTGAGATTGTGAACTCAGATTGGAGAAATTGTTAGGCGATTTTCACTCACTTGGATTGAGTAAGCGTTCTTAACTCTAATTTAATTATTATTCATGATTCTATCCTTGATTTTAATTTTTGATTGATGAAATCTAAGGGAGAAATTGGGGGTTTTGTAAGAAATTTTGGAGAATAAATAATTGAGATTTGAACCCTGATTCGGAGTCAGATTTTGATGAAACATATATATTTGGACCTATGTTGGAATGGCTTATCGAAATTTGTGACTTTTATCGGGTTTCAGAGTGCAGCTCGGGCTAAGATTTTGGTTGACTTTGTGTATTTAATTAAAGATTGAGTTGTTATGCTTCGTTATTGTTCCCTTTAGCATTATTTGACATGGTGGTGTGTTATTTGACTACATTCGCGTCGTTCAAAGATTGATTCGCGATTGAGGGTTTTTTTTTTGGACTATTAACTTGGCTCGTTTGAGGCAAGTAACTTGAATAAGCTTGGTTCGAGGATAATTTTCCTGTTGGTTATGATATTTGATACATGTTGGAGTGATGCACATGCAAGGTAACGAGTGGATATGTGTACACTGTAGTTATTCTTGATCCAAGCAGACTTTAGGCTATTATGTGCTTCGTTTTGCTATCATTGTTCACGACCAATTTAGACTCTCCTTTTTAAAATTAATTTACTTATACTTATTGATTTTATAATAAATATGTTGAAAATATTTTCTAATCAAAAGCACCTATTTATATAAATTAAGTAATTAATAAAGTTAAAATCAAAAGTTTAGTATTATATAATTATAAATATATTGTTGTTACTATTTTGAGACTGTTAAAATAACCTTTATATTCAGTGCATAAGTCTTATAATTAATTTTAAAAGATACTCCTTAAATTTAGTAAATTACCTTACTATTTCAAAATAATCCAAAATTAGTATTGGAAAATAAGATGTTTTAATAATTAATTAATTACATTAATTAGTTTTACATTTGATGATTAATATTTTCGTTACATTCTATCACTCACAAAAGAAACACAATCAATCTAGGTCGTCCATTCTACAGATCAACGGCCCTCAATTTATCTCCGTTTTCCTTTAATTTTAAATACACTATCCGCTTTGATCGCAGCCGTTGAAAATATAAGGTCTAACGACTCTCATAGTTTCATTTTAAAAACTTTTAAAACCATTAATGCCCGAATTATCAGGGTCGTTGATCATCGGATCCTACGGCTCAGATCTCGTCTCTCACTCTTAACTCAGAGACAGCCAAACCCCACGCCCTAACCCTAATTCATTTGCCACAAATGGCCGCCCACATTTCCCATTTTGCCCCCTCTTCTCTCAACGCGCTATGGTCAAATCAGTCATAGACCTTGCACAAATTTGTGCAAGGTCACAAATCGAATAAAGAATCATCCTCTTTGTCTTCCCTATCCGCGATTCTCGCTGACTCTTTCTCGTTTCATCATCCAAAATTCAAATATCCAAATCTGAACCCTAGATACAACGATGCAATATCAAGTCTTCGAATTTCTCTCAATATGCTGTTAAATCCATGGCATGCATGGCGTTTCTTCATCATCACCACTCTCCTTCTTTGTCCAGAGGTCAAACGCAATGACCTATGGACATTGAGGTCTTGTCTAATGATTCTTTGCCTTCGAACGACCGATCTTCACTCGGGTAAAACACTTCCTCACTCATTTCACCTCTGTTGCTAGATTTTCACTCGATCATACTTGCATCATCTAGTAGTCGTCATCTTTCACTACCCAGTTTGAATCTTGCTGAAACCCTTAGCCATTAAATGGAAGTATAAATAGAGCCTTGATTGCTCTCACCTAACATCACCAACCAGACCTACCAAACTTAACAAGAGTCGAAAATTTCATACGGTTTAGAAGCCTAGGTTTCTTTTCTAATTAATCCTAATTTCCTTTTGTTTCCGAGTTCCTTCACTGCTCAAGAGCTTGAAATTTTGATTTTCATATGGCTAAGTTTAAATCATGTTTGGCCGGCTGACCTAGAAAAGGTCAGTACACTTCCACCCTTTCTCTTTTGACTGTCTTATTCGAATATCATGAACATGATGCTGTCTGTTATTAGTTATGTTCATTTATAATGTTTGTCATTAGTGTATAGATGTTATTTCCAGTTCATGATGATGTGTTGTTAACCTATGGTCACTTGTTATACTTTTGAGTATCTTTAATCAGTATTGACTAAGTTATTATGTGACCTTAATGGCCTCTATTCTATATCAAGCAGCCTATGTGATTAAGCTACTTTACATGCCTTAATGACTTTCTCATATTTTCCTAGACTCCAGATTTTCTTTTAATGATTCTGTTGTGATCTTTATCCCTACCACACTATTTTTCTATATTTCGTTGTTCCGTAGTTGAGGTTGCTGTTTTGATAATTCTAACTAGAATAGACATGACCTCTCATAGTTTAATCCTTCATTACTTAGCTGAAGCATGTGAAATTTAAGTGTCTAAATGCTCCCCTTCTTTGTATAAGTGTTTGTTAACTCTAAGAGCAGTTTCTAAGTCATTACAATGAGTCAATGAGAGTATTATATATGTGCTTAATTGCTAATCACATCTCTAAGCCTCATTATGTGGAACTGTTTCACTAAGGTAACTAGGTCAACTCCTGTAAAACACCAGAAACCATTTTTGCATATGGTTGTTATGATTAGGTTATCTTTCATTAATTAGGGTATACTCATGTTGAGTGTTAACTATTTCATAAGCTGAGTGCAACTCCATCATGTTTAGATGATAATCTTAGTCTGTACATCTGGGTTAAGCCTGTTTATTATGATGTCTCCCCTATTTTTGACCCTTAATGACATTGTTGAGCTGATGTTACAATGACGAAAACTCATCCTGTTTTTGTAAGATCGTGACATTAGTTGAAATATCTATATGTATAGTTGAATGAAAGTTCTGTATGTATCTATGCATATCTATCATGATTTCATGCCTCTATGCACTGTCTTGAAACTGCATACAGTTTTCTCTTTCCCCTTTAACCTGAATTAAACCTAGTCTATGAACTTTAAGAGAAACGCTTTATTGCTACTGCTTAGATACAATCGTTTGCCTATTTCCTAGTAAGATTAACATTCTTATGAAGAAGTGATTATACCATCAATTCCAAATGAGTTGAGACTGATAGTCTATGATGCTGTTAAATATTCTTAGATGTTCCATTTGAATCTGCAAACTTGTAGTCATGCTAAAAGTTCTGATTATATTCCGGTATCTCTAATAACACTTGTATAGATTTCTAACCATGAATGCTTTGTCTGAATCTTTGTTGATGCTTTCCAAAGTTCCAAGTAGTATTGTTAACCTATATGTGTGCTAGTGACAAGATCTGAGTTAAACCAATTTGTGATTAGTCTGCTAGGGCAAATGCATCTATATTTCTGGGATGTTGCATATCTGAACTGTGTTCTCTTTATCTATTCTCAAGATGTGTGATCCCAAGTGTTTGGTTCCTAGTAGTAATATTACAATGTTCTTGTTTCTATGTATATTTGGAAACTTGACCTTCAGACCCGTTTAATGTGCTAATCATTAGCTGTATTGGAAATATAGTTATGAACAAATGAAATTGTTTATGTGTTCCTTATGTTATTCTGCTAAGAAAGAGGAATACTTCTGTGGTGGGGTGTGTTATGGTAGTTGGTTTACATTGAAAGAGACTCATTGGCGCTTAAACCTATAGGGAAGAATGAGTCGTTAGTGGTTAGGGGTATTTGGGAGTGGAGTTTAATTCTAGGTTAGGCTGCTCTTCCCGGCACAAGAATTTCCCTAGGTCTTGAGACCCTTGGAAACTTTGAAGTGTCGGAGAATTCAAAGGGGGCGTCGACCTTAAGTGGAACTCTCTCCTTAGTCCTTAATTCATTGACACTTATTATTCTCTTTGGGTTTAGTGTTTAATGACAACTAAAGGTTTTCAATGTAAATTATTTACCATATATAACTGCCACATTAGTATAACTTCTCATAGTATTTGAGTATTGTTAGTTTGTTATATTTTGCTCCAATCATCTACTTATGTGTTTCATGCATGATTGAATATACAGAATATGTGTCTAATGACCTTCTCTTCTCTTTATTTCTTAACATGTACATTTGTTTGGGCCTGCTGAGTTCCTAAGGAACTCAGGCCCAAATCCAGTATTGCTATATCTCATAAGGTCCGGAGTCAGCTGTTACATGTCCCTGTATTGCTGGGTCTGCTTCTTTGGGGCCTAAATACCAGAGTCCAATCCTCTCCTGTAAACTCTTTTGTTATTTACTGCTTCATTGCCTTAGCCTTATTGCCTCGTTGCATCTTGCTGCGTTTTTTTGTTGTTTTATCTCACATGTATATTATAATTATATATTGGATTGAATGCTTTACTTTATATCTAAAGTCATATAAAACTTAGGCAAACCTTAAACAAGCTAGGATTAAAAGAAGTATTAGTTAGTAACTAATCCTATGTTCGCTAATCATGAGTTGTTATGTTATTAATACACTATGCTTTGCTAACACTTCTTAATGATTTTGAAGCCCAAAAGCTTGGCAAGAGGTGACAGTCTCTTTCAAAAGGAAAAATCAGAATTGAATCGCAAGTTTGAACTTCTAAAAGGAAATCAACTCTTTTCGAAAACCAAGATATTGCCGCCCCAAACAAATATTTTCAAACGGTTCCTTCAAGTCTAATATTTAAAAGTAAAGGTATATCTTAGGTTTACTTTCACAATATTTTCATTTTATTAATAATAACATGAACATCCATGCTTCTTAAAGACAAAGTGTTTTACAACTTAGCTCTTCTTTTCACATAGTTTCATACAAACACCATACATATTTGTTTAAGCTCTTTCAAGCGTATATACACTAACAGTATTTTTCTAAGACTCTTCTATAACCCATCCCCTTTAAGCTACACATTTATTTTGTAAGTATCGTGCTTTAATATATAGTAAGTCGTACTCCTTTAAAACTAGTTAAGTATAATACAAACAATTAGTCCTAAATCTAGTCTAAGTCCTATGGAGCAACCTCGAGTAGATTTTAAGGGGTGCCTAACACCTTCCCTTTATAAGAAGAAGAATCCTTACTCATAATCTCACAGGTTAGCAGACTAATAAAGAATATGACCTTTAGTAATTAAATAGGTACCCTAGTATACCTATAAATATTAGGTGGCGACTCTCTTTCATCAACAACAGAGAAAACACAAGTTGAATCTTGTTTTGACTAGTGCAAAATAGGGTGCAACAACAAGGCGACTTTACTGATGATTCACACTTAGGTTCTGACCTTAGCAGACTTAGACTGAATTTAGCACTTAGATTTGTTTGTACATTGCTTTAACTATATTCAATTTGCAATTATGTTCTTACTTGCCCTACTTGTTCCTTATGCTTTCTTATTATCATGCTTATTATTGTTACACCCTTATCTGTGACCGCTTTATATATATTGTCATCACACTTCTTCCTATAGAGTCTTGGTCGTACATTATCACACACGATGGCATGCGAGGGTTGTCTTTTACACCCCTCTGAACCTTCTTTTCAAAACACTTTAGTTTCAGAGAATGGCTTTATTAGGTCAACTGATATAACTTTTCGCAGTCTTCAGTCCTATTCAAAAGCAGGAAACACTCTACTCTAGCAGACATAGGTCATATTGCATAAACCTTAGGTAAGTCGATCATTGGAATCAACACATAATTAGGAAATCCACCTTAATGTCAATGGGTCATGCACCGAACAACATGACTTCTGTGGAAAGACGAACGAACCTGACAAGACATCTAAAGATCTGAAGCAAACACTTACCAAAACATTTCTCTACCCACTTCAGAAATGAAAATCAACCAAAACATCCCTGAGATCAATATGTTGATGGGAGCGCCACACAAACTGAAGCAGTGATGAAAGAATATCCATCGAGAGCATGAAGATAAAATTTGGACACACTTGGGGATACTGACCGCTTTGCTAAACATCCGAATAGACAAGGTACTCACTCGCCTGCTGTTAGAGTTCTAAGATATGGCTAAGGTGGTGTTTAAGTTTGTTAATTGTGAGTTAGTGCCGACATTGGAAGAAGTTACCAATTTCACGGAACTGCCATTTATAAGGAGAAGAACAATACTACCATTCACCATGCCGGGATATAGGTTCCTAGATGCTATGGTTCTGGCTAATAGTCAAAGTTTGAGAAACAACGAGGACGGATATTTGAGCCTAGATCAGTTGTTCCATAGGTTCAGACATAGTGAAAGCTATGAGTAGTACTCGGGAAAATTTCAGTGTGATCAAGCAACGTGGGAGAGTCTCAGACCCATCATTGTTTCATTGGCACTGTTGGGATTGTTGGTCTTCACATATAGAAGAGGTCGGATCAATATCAACTTGTTGCCCGTGGTCTGCATGTGCACGAGGGTATGATTTCTTTAAGGGATGTAACTTGCTACTTCAGATCTAGACCACAGAACATTTCTTCCAGTGAGAGGCCACCATTGACTACTTTGTGGGCGTCAGCAACATGATTCGCGGCCATAACGAGAGGATGAGACATTGGGTCTCTCCACATAGACAAGAAAAGTGGAGAGAAATGCTGACTAATCTAAGTAGAGAATGGGTCAATTGGAAGATGTCACGGTTAGGCGGGAAGGCAATCCTAAAGACTCCTCAGAAATACTTCATTGAGCAGATAGGACTTGAGGTCATCCAATCATACTCACCCTTGCGAGTTCTCAGACAGTTTGGGTTGATCCAGGATGTGCTTCTATGGACGAGGATGGTGTATTATGAGGATGAGTACAACAGACAGATTCCAATACCAAGGATAAGAAGGCTCCATAAAGAGTGGAATGATCTGGTTACAATATCGATGGGTCAAAACTCGTGGTGCACTCTGGAGTATTATGTCTGTATCAACGAGGAAGACGCGCTAGCCCACCAAGAAGAGAGGGTATAGCCTATCTAGAAGACACAATGGCTATTTTGAAAATCTACCATGAGATTCTGCCATATTATCTTGTGACTACCTTGATGCATCGTCAAATGGTCCTAGAATCCATCGATCACATGCTGCCACCTACTGAAGATGATGACCGAGTAGTGGAAGGCATCCAAATAGAATCTGAGACAGGACCGGAGGAAGATGCAAGGGACGGGTCTGAGTTCAGGATGACGAAGAGGAATTTGAAGAAGATCCGAAAGAAGATCCGGAGGGAGAACTAGAAGAAGAAAAGGAGATGGGGAATGATTCTGGGGATGGTTACTAGGAGTTGGTTGATTTCCTCTTCTTTCCCACTTTGTATCTTTATCCCTAGTTTTCTTATTTTCCCTAAGGGCAAGTTGTTTAAGCCCATGCAGTTCTATGAATGTCAGAAATAGTGATGTAATCTCTGTTCCCACCTATCTCAATCTAAACATTATCACTGAAAAAAGAAACTTGCTTCGGATCTGAATGCGTCAAGACTAATTGTTTGTCAAACATTTGCAATTTAGGCCCACCTAGAATAATGAGAGGTCCCACGAATTCTAGAAAAATGTGCTTTCCTGAATACGTGAATCAACTGCTCTGTGTAATCGTCTGCTTGTATAAATGAAGAAACTGACTTCTGTTTCTTTTTCTTTCTTTTTTTTGTTTCTTACTTTATTATTAATCCCCAAAATAAAGTTGGTTTGTGTCGACCCAAAACTGGCGGAACCACCGTACAACTTAAGATCAATGGGGAAGATGTCTACTATAGAAAACCCAACTGAACATATTCTGGTCATAGGCGATAGCCTAGGGCGATCGGGAGAGAAGGACGATACAAGGAATGATGAACACGTGGCAAGGATGGCCCAGGAGGTGGAGTCTTTAAGGAAGGAGCATATCATGGAACTAGCACATTTGGCCATGACAACACTCCCTCAACCACCTCGCTTTCCTTCTTTGGATTCAATCCCCGACCACTTTCCTTCCACATCACTCCAGACCATAAACATCCCCCACCACTTAAATCATACCTTCAGTAACCCCCGCAAATCCACAAAAATCCCCCTATCCATACTCTCTAAGTACCACAGTACGTTCAAACGCCACAAAACCCGCCTATTACAACTAACACAACTCACACCCCTCCTCATGACTAATTCACTTTACCACTCACCAAAACTATAACATACCAGTAGCATATATTGTTGTCCATGAGTGGTATGTTCCCCCTATATATGTCGTTTCTGAACCTACCTTTACATCACCTGTCACGGTTAGGTGCCTTATTATATGGACCAATACGCTGAGATGGAAAGGGAATCTATGCGTAAGGAAGAGGAGTCAGTGTCTGAGCAGTTACAGATCTTGAGAAAACAAATGAAGAACCTTCAAGTCACTCGAGGGAGTGAAAGTTTGGACTATGAGGATCTGTGTATCCATCCGGATGTAGATATGCCAGTAGGGTATAAGCCTCTAAAGTTCGATATCTTTGATGGGACGGGTGATCCCCACGCACATTTAAGGGCATATTGTGACAAGTTAGTTGGGGTGGGAAGGAACGAGAAGCTGAGAATGAAGTTATTCATAAGGAGCTTGAAGGTAGAAGCACTTACCTGGTATACTTGACAAGATCCACGAAACTGGAGAACATAGCAGGATATGGCAGAAGATTTCATTAATCGCTTTCGATTAAACACAGAGATCACTCCCGATAAGTTCGCACTAATAAACCTACAGAAAAAATTGTCTGAGTCATCCCAAGAATATGCAAGATGATGGAGGTCGGAAACTGCCAGGGCACAACCTCTGTTGGAGGACAGTGAATTAACCAAGTATTTCATCAGGGCCCGTGAAGGGATATACTTTGAAAAGATGATGGGTATGATGGGACAGCAATTCCCCGAACTGGTCAAGATGGGAGATTTCTTAGAAGAAGGTATAAAATCTAGCAAAGTACAATCCATGGCCGCGCTGCAAGCGACTAGCAAGGCAATCCAATCAGGGTCAATGGTAGCGGAAAGAAGAAAAAGGAAGAAGTCTCAGCAGTCGTCCCTTATTACTAACCTAGCCCACATAATGGAAACACTTTTCATTCCCCAAAAAATCATTCACCACCACCCGTCTACGCTCCAGTCTACAACACATAGCCATATTACCACCTCCAACCTCAATATAACCCTCCTCAAGCCCATAACAACCTGAATCCACAACGACCATGTGATCATGTCCAAACCTCCACTCATCAAAACCGGCCCACTTATGCACTACGCCCTCGTCCAAATTTTGAAGAAAGGGGTCCCAAAAATTATAACCTGATTGCTGAGCCTCTAGCCCAATTGTTTGAAAGATTGAGGAGAGAAGGACTGATACATCCAGTGGAATGAAGGGTTCCTGAGTATCCCTCAAAGTATTATGAGCAACCAAAAGGTACGTGTATCATTCAAACGTGCCTGGGAATGATACTGAAGATTGTTTTAAGCTAAAAAATGAAATTGAGAAATTGATCGAAAGCGGAGCCATTCAGTTCACTCCGGCTCCGCCCAATGTAAATCACAATCCACTTCTGAATCACCGGAATCAAGGGGTCAACATAATTGCCTTGGATGAAGAATATGATTTTAAAAGAACTATTATCACAATAGGAAATGCATAGGCCGCAAGGATCCCACCTCAAAAGACTCCAATGATCACAGTACAAGTGAGACCCACGGTGACGGTTCAAACTTATCAGCGACAACCTGTCATTGCTATAGGGGACGAAGAGAGTCGGGAATACAAAATTATCCCATGGGCATACCAGCAAAAGGGGAAAGCCAAGATGGAAGACTCTGTGGCCGCCCACGATATGACTAGCTCAGGGAGATGCTAGCTCCTGAAGATGCAAATAGAGGGAATTTAGGAAGGGAGCAGATTAAAAGAAGAAATATAACAGACCCGAAAGCCGCAGAATTTTGGAAGAGAATGTCGACCAAAGAATACTCTGTGGAGGAGCAGCTGAAGAAAACTCCGGCGCAAATATCAATCATGGACTTGCTGATGAGCTCCGACAGTCATAAGGATGCCCTGATGAAAGTATTAAGTAGGGTAAGTGTTCCAACCAACACCACCAGTGAGGCACTGGCTATAACAATTAGGAAAATGGTTGAAGCAAATATGATCACTTTCAAAAGAGACGAGCTTCTTGTCAAAGACCTGAGTCACAACAAAGCTCTACATATCACTGTCAAATGCGGGGACAAGGTGGTGTCCCGAGTACTGGTTGATGGGGGGTCAGGAGTCAACATCTCCATGCTCTCTACTCTGCAGGAGTTGGGAATCCACCTGAGGGAAGTCAAGGAAAGCCATGTAAGGGTGAGGGCTTTTGATGGCTTGCAGAAGGATATTATTGGAGAAATTTATTTGGCTTTGCAGATCGGACCAGTTAAATTTCCCATATTGTTTCAAGTGATGGATATTTCCTCTTCATACAACTTGCTGCTAGGAAGACCTTAGATACAAATGGTTGGGGCCATCCCATCCACCTACACCAATGCATAAAATTTGAGTGGGACTGTCAAGAGATTGTGTTCCATGGAAAATGGGGCCAAACGGCTTATTTGGACCACGCAGTCTCATTCATTGAAGGGTTAGACGGTGTTGCTTTCTATACAATGGAAATAATGCAGACTACCAAAATCGAAGATATGAATAAAACTTAGGAATGCAGTTGCCGTATAGATCCAAGATGGCCATGAGAGAGATGATGAAATATGGATACAGGCCAGGAACCGGGCTAGGAGCCAGGTCAGACGGGATTATAGAACGAATTAAACCAAATGGGCCAAAAAGAAGGGTCGGCATAGAATATCAGCCTCCAATGGGGAAGACTCATATCGGTAGCTCCGGGGAAAAGGCTTTTGTGACAAAGCATGTTTCGGGTACGGGCCAGAGTTCAGCGCCAAAAGATGATATCATTGACGGAATGAGAAGGTTGTTTGTGGCTATGATTGAAGAATGCTATGAAGGAACTGACATCAAGACGCCGACCATTTGAAATGCCAAACTAGGGGAAGAGCTACGGAATTAGACCGCCAGCTCGTCTTTGGTTCGCTGGGAGTCTTGGTAGTGTGGAATTGTAAAGGTTTTGCTTTTGAAAAGCACATAGTCAATTGAGGCATGCACCGTGTCTGTACCCTTTTATCATTTGCCTCTTTTGAACGCTTAGACGTTCCCCTTTTGATGAAATAAAAAAACTCATTTTCTTAAATATTGAATGCAAAATTTACCACTTCATTTATACTTTATTTTTCTTTTCAGTAATCAAAACGATAAAAACCCACGTTCGTGATTGTGACATGTAACAAAATCATCGAGCAAAATGACCCAGATTACGAGGAACGATGATAGTATGATGCCAAACAATCTCTTACAAGAGATCGAACAGTTGGAGAGTCAGAAAAAGCCTAACCTAGAAGAAATAGAAGTGGTCAATCTTGGAAGCAAAGAAGATGTGAAAGAAACCAAAATCATCATTCATCTAGAAGCCGAGTATAGGGAAAACCTGCTTGCGCTACTCCGACAATACATCGATGTGTTCGCATGGTCATATGATGACATGCCTTCATTAAGTACTGACATTGTCTCGCATCGATTTCCTACCGATCCTGCCAGATCGCAAGTCAAGACAAAACCCAAAATGTTCAAGCTTGAGTCTCCGGAAAAAGGAAGAAGTAACCAAGCAAATTAAGGTGAATGTAGTAAGGGTCACCAATTATCCCAGCTGGTTAGCAAATATTCCCAGTACCCAAGAAAGATGGGAAGATCAGGAAATGTGTGGATTACCAAGATCTCAACAAAGCCATTCCAAAGGTCGAATTCCCTTTACCAAATATCCACATCCTCATCGACAACTATGCAAAGCATGAACTGCAGTCGTTCGTGGATTATTTGCTGGATACCACCAAATCTTGATGCACGAGGAAGATGCAGAAAAGACAGCCTTTACCATACCTTGGGGAGTTTACTGCTATAGAGCCATGTCGTTCGGTCTCA
Source organism: Nicotiana otophora (assembly GCA_000715115.1). Lineage (NCBI taxonomy): Eukaryota > Viridiplantae > Streptophyta > Magnoliopsida > Solanales > Solanaceae > Nicotiana > Nicotiana otophora. The sequence continues at coordinate 24,653 of AWOL01S0057323.1, forward strand.
AGAACACTGGTGCCACTTACATTAGGGCCATGACGATCCTCTTTCATGATATGACTCACAAGGAGATCGGGGTGTATGTGCATAACGTCATCATCAAGTCTCGGAAGAGTTCAGAGTACTTGGACGATTTGAAGGAATTGTTTGAGCACCTGCGGAGGTACAACTTGAAATTGAACTCGGCAAAATGCGCGTTCAGAGTCCCTACTGGAAAACTGTTAGGCTTCGTCGTAAGCAGAAAAGGGATAGAATGGGACCTATCAAAGTCATTCAGGAGTTTCCATCGCCCAAGAATAAGAAAGATGTGATTAGTTTCCTGGGTAGACTGAAATACATCAGTCATTTCATAGCCCAGTCCACAGTAATTTGTGAACCTATTTTCAAGTTGCTGAAAAGGGACGCCGCCACAAAATGGACAGAAGAATGTCAGAAAGCCTTCGATCGAATTAAGGAATATTTGTCAATCCCACCAGTGTTGGTTCTCCCTGAGCTCGGGAAGACATTGTTACTATATTTGTCAATCTTGGACAACGCCTTCGGATGTGTATTGGGACAGCTTAACAAAACTGGGAGAAAGGAGCAGGCCATCAACTACTTACGTAAGAAGTTCAGACCATGCGAGGCCAAATACACTTTGATAGAACGCATTTGTTGTGCTCTGACTTGGATCGCCCAAAAAATAAGGCATTACATGTCAGCATACACTACGCATTTCATATCTCGTTCGACCCACTCAAGTACATCTTTCAGAAGCCAATTCCTACTGGAAAGCTAGCTAAATGGAAAATTCTCCTCAGCGAATTTGACATTGTGTACATAACTCAAAAGGCTATCAAGGGGAAAGCTTTAGCCCACCACCTTGTAGAGAATACGGTGGACAGGAATTATGAGCCACTCACTATGTATTTCCTGACGAAGAGGTATTGTTCACTAGAGAGGATATTGCAGAGTCATACCCTGTATGGAAGATATTTTTCGAAGGAGCAGCAAACTTCAAAGGAGTAGGAATTGGGGCAGTCCTAATTTCGGAATCCAGACAGCACTATCCAGCATCGTCAAAGATAAGATTTCCTTGTACCAATAAAATGGCTGAATACGAAGCATGCATCCTTGGGATCAGAATGGCAGTCGACATGAACGTCAAAGAACTTTTGGTCATAGGGGATTCCGATCTATTGATACACCAAGTCTAAGGGGAGTGGTCTACCAAAAATGTCAAGATCCTTCCGTACCTGCACTACATAAAATAATTATGCAAGAAGTTCACGAAGATTGAGTTCAAGCACGTTCCTAGGATTCAGAACGAGTTCGCCGACGTCATTGCAACTCTATCATCCATAATTCAGCATCCAATCCAGAACTACATCGACCCTATCAAGGTAGAGATTAGGGATCAACATGCATATTGCTTCCATGTAGATGAAGAGCCAGACGGTAAACTGTGGTACACGACATCAGGAGATTCCTTGAAACCAGAGAGTACCCGGAGAATGCTACTAATAGTCAGAAGCAAGCCCTCATGAGGCTCGCGAATCACTTTTTCATTAATGGGAAAGTCTTGTATAGGAGGACCCCAAACTTGGATTGTTGAGATGTGTAGATGCCACCGAGGCGACCAGATTATTGGAAGAAATACATGCAGGAACGTGTGGACCTCGCATGAACGGGTTCACATTAGCAAAGAGATCTTGAGAGCAGGATACTTTTGGACGACTATGGAAAGTGATAGTATCTGTACGTACAGAAGTGTCACCAGTTCCAGATCCACAAGGATTTCATTCGGGTTCCTCCTAATGAGTTGAATGTGATGGGTTCGCCTCGGTCATTCGCCGCTTGGGGCATGGACGTGATTGGGCCTATAGATCCTGCTACATCAAATGGGCACCGCTTCATCTTGGTAGCTATCGACTACTTCACCAAATGGGTCGAAGCATCTACTTACAAGGCCTTCACAAATAAGGTAGTGGCGGATTTTGTCCGAAACAACATTGTCTGGCAATTTGGGATACCTAAGTCAATCATCACTGACAATGTCGCTAACCTCAATAGCGACCTCATGAGGGAAATCTGTGAGAAGTTCAGAATTGTCCACCACAACTCCACAGCCTACAGACTACAAATGAATGGGGCAGTCAAGGCAGACAACTAGAATATCAAGAGAATTCTGTGAAAGATAGTGGGAAATCATAGGCAATGGCACAAGAAACTATCCTTTGCCTTACTGGGTTATTGAACCACAATGAGAACATCCATAGGGGAAATGTCGTCCATGTTAGTATACGGCACTGAAGTTGTGATACCCGTGGAGGTCGAGATACCATCTTTAAGAGTCATCCAAGAGGCTAAGTTAAATGATGCAGAGTGGATGCTGGTCAGACAGGAGCAACTCATGCTCATTGATGATAAGAGAATGGATGTAGTATGCCATAGTCAGCTATATCTGAATAGGATGGCCAGATGCATTTAACAAAAGGGTGAAGCCTTGCCAGTTCACACCGAGACAATTGGTCCTGAAGAAAATCTTTTCCCACTAGGAAGAAGCAAAAGGAAAGTTCGCACCAAATTGGCAAGGCCCTTACGTGGTTCACTGAGTATAGTTGGATGGAGCTCTAATCCTGGCAAAAATGGAGGGAAAAGTCAACACGAAGCCCATCAACTCAGACGCAATCAAGAGATTCTATGTTTGAAGACAAATAGAGTGGGGTTTTGCTGTAATAGAACTACGTTCAACCTAACTTCCCATGGAGGGATACGTAGGCAACCCATGTAGGGTTCGGTTTCTCTCCATCCTTTCTTTTGTAATAGAAAATCCAAATATCACTTTGTATGCTGCTCTGGAACTATACCGACTTGATTTCCTCAGGAAGGAATACGTAGGCAATCCTTATCAGATTCAGTCATCTTTTGTAATTGAAGTACGTTCTGGCCTGATTCCATTTGGATATGCAGGCAAACTGAGTCAGACTCGGCCATTTAATCTTATCATTTCACATCTGTTGTAATCGAACTACATCTTGACCTAATTCCATTTGGATATGTAGGCTACCTGAGTCAGGCTCGGTCATATTTATCATATTTTTTATCATCCACGAACTCCGTTCAGACCTGATTCCATTTTGAATACGTAGGAAACCTGAAAGGGTTCGGTCATAACTTAGGAAAACCTTTGTCATGCATTAGTTCGAATTAGGATGCAATCGCAATGGCAAGCAGCTGAGTTGCCAGAAGTATCACGGAAGATCGACATCAACAGGATAGAGTTTTCAAGAAGAGACGCTCGCATTTGGAGAACCTTCGTAGCATGTCATAATCTGGAACGACGGCATTTTCCTTAAAACAAAATTTTCAAAAGATGTTTTCAAAAATACAGTAATTTGTTCCACCTACCGAACTTTGTGGCATAGACATATCAAGGGTCGGGGCAAAACCAATATTGTGATCAACACAAACCAACCCCCCGCTCCTACTTAGAATTTTTATTTGAATACAGTGTCAATAGGATGCAAGGAAGTGTTGGGACTACACTGGGGCAAATGAAGGATTCGCCACTTTCCCAGGATTATCACCCTTTCTCCTTTATTTAATGTTTGCTAGTATGACTGAAGATAATTCTTGAATCCTTTGTAGGTATCTCGGAGTCAGACCGATGATGCGGAAAAGGCACATTGTATATAGCAAGCCGCATGCTCAAACAATCGAAGCACCTTGTACAAATCGAACTATTGGCTTCGCCAATTAAAGCCTATATATAGCAAACCGCATGCTCGACCAATCGGAGCACCCAGTACAAAACGAGCCACTGGCTTCGCCAATTGGGGTCCTGTATATAGCAAATCATAAGCTTAATCGATGGAAGCATCCTGAACAAAACGAGTTGTCGGCTTCACCAATTGGAGTCCTGTATATAGCAAATCTTTAGCTCAATCGATCGGAGCGCCCTTTACAAAGCAAACGTTGGTTTCGCCAATTGAAACCTTGAATATAGCAAATTTTTCATGGAACGCATCGCCACTCCATCACAACAGAGGCTAGAATAGACAGCCGCAAACCTCATCACTGACGTTCTGCCAATCGATGACCGCAACTTAGCTTCGCAATCAAGAGTATCTCTTGGGCATGCTTTTCTTTTCCTTTGCTATTATCTTGAATGTTTTGATGTTTTTCTCATGCACTTTAGACACGATTACGTTTTAAGTCAATTACTCCCAGGCGAGGATTACCTTACATTTTTCTGTGCAAAGCTCTCGCAACAAGCGGAGACGTACTCTACAAATCTTGCTCTCCCAACAAGAGGAGACACTTTTCAGTGCAAAGATCTCCCAATAAGCGGAGACACACTCTACAAGTCAAGCTCTCCCAACAAGCGGAGATACTTTTTCAATGCTCCGACTGCTGCGGAACGGTACACAGCCCGGCTAATAAATAGAGTCAAGTTCAAGTATCTCATCATCCCGATCCCAAATAACGGCTCGTTGGCATCGAGGCATCATCATTCCTGCATCATTTACATCACATCTTAATATATTTTGCATTGCAATATATGGATATATGTATATATCATTTTTTTCATGAACAAATATCACAACGTGGAACTCCTTCTGAGCAGCAGACCAAACTACAATGCTATGAGGGTCAGCAAACTCATTAGCGGGCCAAGGATCCAAGTTCAAGCACAAAACGACCAATGGAACTCCAAGTTTTCAAATCCTTCAAGTCAAGCCGCAAATTCAAGTTATCATGAGTGCCAAATCCTCCTTCTCGTAGTATCATCATAATACGATACTGGGCAATTCCTGCGAGCATCGCTTCCTCGAAGTCTTAAATCCAGAAATACATGAGGCTTGATCCTCGTTAAGCCCGGGGTATGTGAGTAATTCAAAGCTAGAATTCGGCCCCAATTTCACAAAAGAATCCTCATAGAATCTTCCTTAACTCCCAATCCTACAACTAATAATCTTCGTGCCATTCCTGCGATGCATGCCAAAAGTCAGGACAAAATTAGTTTTGGTTCAATTTCTTTGCCCGAAAACTCTTTCATCGTCTTCAGTCAAAGAGGGAAAATTGTTGACGGTCAATTTTGACCCTCCTTTTTAAAATTAATTTATTACACATTGATTTATAATAAATTTATTAATGATATTCTCTAATAAATAACACCTATATTTATAAATTAAGCAATTAATAAAGTTAAAATCAATATTTTAGTATTATATAATTATAAATATATTACTCTTACTATTTTCAGACTATTAAAACAACCTTTATATTCATTACATAGGTCTTATAATTAATTTTAAGAGTTACTCCTTAAATTTAGTAAATTAGCTTACTATTTCAAAATAATTCGAAATTAGTATTGGAAAATAAGATATTTTAATAAATAATTAATTACATAAATTAGTTGTGTATTTGATTATTATTTTCATTATATTTTATTGAAATTAATTAAGTTTAATTAAATTAATTTTAAAGAGGTTAAAGACTAAATGGCTACAATTGCAATTGCACAATTAAACACACAATGGCTATCTTTTAAATTAATTTTAGCTCAATACTCAAGCCTAATCCCATCTGACCCAATCCAGGTCCACCCTCTCTTTCCATTTGGGAAATCTGCCCCAACCTATGAGAACCAATCAGAGTACGCCACGTCACCCGTCTCTATCACTCATAAAAGAAACACAATCAATCTAGGTCGTCCATCCTACAGATCAACGACCCTCATTTATCTCCATTTTCCTTTAATTGTAAATACCATATCCGCTTTGATCTCAGCCGTTGAAAATAGAAGATCTAACAACTCTCATATTTTCACTTTAAAATCTTTTAAAACCTTTAACTGCCCGAATTATCAGGGTCGATGATCATGAGATCCAACGGCCCAAATCTTGTCTCTCACTCTTAAAAAAGAGAGCCAAACCCCACTCCCTAACCCTAATTCATTTTCCACAAACGGCCACCCCCCATTTCCCCTTTCGTCATCTCTTCTCTTAACTCGCCATGGTCAAATCAAATACATGCCTTGCACATATTTGTGCAAGGTCACAAATCGAACAGAGAATTATCCTCTTTGCCTTCCCTATCTACGATTATCGCCGACTCTTTCTCATTTCATCATCTAAAATTCAAATACCCAAATCAGAACCCTAGATACAACGATGCAATATCAAGTCTTCGGATTTCTCTCAATGTGTTGTTAAATCCATCGCATGCATGGAATTTCTTCATTATCACCACTGTCCTTATTTGTCTAGAGGTCAAACGCTGTGACCTCTGGACATTGAGGTCTTGCCCGACGATTCTTTGCCTTTAAACGGTCGATCTTCACTCTGGTAAAAAACTTCCTCACTCATTTCACCTCTGTTGCTAGATTTTCACTCGATCTTTCTTGCATCATCTGGTAGTCATCATCTTCCACTACCAAGTTTGAATCTTGCAGAAACCCTAAGCCATTAAATGGCACTATAAATAGAGCCTTGATTTCTCACACCTAACATCACCAACAAGACTTACCAAACCTAACAAGAGTCAAAATTCTCATACGGTTTAGAAGCCTAGATTTCTTTTCTGATTAATCTCTATTTCCTTTTATTTCCGAGTTCCTTCACTGCTCAAGAGCTTGAAACTTTGGTTTTCATACGTCTAAGTTAAAATCTTGTTTAGTCTGCTACCCTGGAAAAGGTTAGTACACTTCCACCCTTTCTCTTTTGGCTGTCTTACTAGAATATCATGAACATGCTGCTGTATTTTATTAGTTGTGTTCATTTATAATGTTTATCATTTAGTGTATAGATGTTATTTCCAGTTCATAATGATGTGTTATTAACCTGTGGCCACCTGTTATGCTTTTGAATATCTTTAATCAGTATTGGCTATGTTATTATATGACTTTAATGGCCTCTATTCTGTATCAAGCAGCCTATGTGATTAAGCTACTTAACATGCCTTAATGACTTTATCATATTCGCCTAGACTCCAGATTTTCTTTTAATGATTTTGTTGTGATCTTTATCCCTACCAAACTATTTTTCTGCATTCCGTTATTCTATAGTTGAGGTTGTCATTTTGATAATTCTAACCAGAATTGACATGACAGCTCATAGTTTAATCCTTCATCACTTAGCTGAAGCATGTGAAGTTTAAGTGTCTAAATGCTCTCCTTCTTTGTATAAGTGTTTTTTAACTCTAAGAGCAGTTTCTGAGTCATTACTATGAGATTCTTATGTTTGTGCTTAACTGCTAATCACATATCTAAGCCTCATTATGTGAAACTATTTCACTAAGGTAACTAGGTCAACTCCTGTAAAACACCAGAAACTATTTTTGCATATGTTTGTTATGATTAGGTTATCTTTCATTAATTAGGTTATTGTCATGTTGAGTGTTAGCTATTTCATAAGCTGAGTGCAACTCCATCATGTTTAGATGATAATCTTAGTTTATACAGCTAGGTTAAGCCTGTTTAGTATGATGTCTCCTTGTCTTTGACATTGTTGACCTGATGTTACAATTACTAAAACTCGTCTTGTTTTTGTAAGATCATGACATTAGTTAAAATATCTGTATGTATAGTTGAATGAAAGTTTTGTATGCATCTCTACATATCTCTCATGATTTCATGCCTCTATGCACTGTCTTGAAATTGCATGCAGTCTTCTCTTTCCCCTTTAACATGAATTAAATCTAGTCTATGAACTTTAAGAGAAACTCTTTATTGCCACTGCTTAGGTACAATAGTTTTCCTATTTCCTAATAAGATTAACATTCCTATGAAGAAGTTATTCTGCCATCAATTCCAAATGAGTTGAGACAGATAGTTTGTGATCTTGTTAATTCTTAGATGTTCCATTTGAGTATGCAAACATGTAGTCATGCTAAAAGTTCTGATTATATTCTGGTATCTCTAATAACACTTGTATAGATTTCTAACCATGAATGCTTTGTCTGAATCTTTGTTGAAGCTTTCTAAAGTTCAAAGTAGTATTGTTAACCTATATGTGTACTAGTAACAAGATCTGAGTGATTAGTCTGCTACGGCAAATGCATCTATATTTCTGGGTTGTTGCATATCTAAAATGTGTGCTCTTTATCTATTCTCAAGATGTGTGATCCCAAGTGTTTGGTTCCTAGCAGTAACATTACAGTGTTCTTGTTTCTATGTGTATTTGGAAATTTGACCTTTAGACCTGTTTAATGTGTTAATCATTCGCTTAAGTATTGGAAATATAGTTATGAACAAATGAAATTGTTTCTGTGTTCCTTATGTTATTCTGCTAAGAAAGAGGAATACTTCTGTGGTAGGGTGTGTTATGGTAGTTGGTTTACATTGAAAGAAACTCATTGGCGCATAAATCTATAGGGAAGAATGAGTCGTTAGTGGTTAAGGGTATTTGGGAGTGGAGTTTAACTCTAGGTTAGGCTGCTCTCCCCGGCACAAGAATTTTCCTAGGTCTTGATACCCTTGAAAACTTTAAAGTATCGGAGAATTCAAAGGGGGCGTCGACCTTGAGTGGAACTCTTTCCTTAGCCCTTAATTCATTGACACTTGTTATTCCCTTTAGGTTTAGTGTTTAATGACAACTAAAGGTTTTCAATGTAAATTATTTACCATATATAATCGCCACATTAGTATAACTTCTCATAGTATTTGAGTATTGTTTGTTTGTGATATTTTGCTCCAATCGTCTACTTATATGTTTCATGCATGATTGAATATACAGAATATGTGTCTAATGACCTTCTCGTTTCTTTATTTCTTAACATGTACATTTGTTTGGGCATGCTGAGTTCCTAAGGAACTCAGGCCCAAATCTAGTATTGATATATCTCATAAGGTCCGAAGTCAGCTGTTACATGTCTCTGTATTGCTGGGCCTGCTTCTTTGGGGCCTAAATACCAGAGTCCAATCCTCTCCTTTAAACTCTTTTGTCATTTACTGCTTCATTGCCTTAGCCTTATTGCCTTGTTGCATCTTGCTGCGTTTTTTTGTTGTTTTATCTCACATATATAAAATAATTATATATTGGATTGAATGCCTTACTTTATATCTAAAGTCATATAAAACTTAGGCAAACCTTAAACAAGTTAGGATTAAAAGAAGTATTAGTTAGTAACTAATCCTACGTTTGCTAATCATGAGTTGTTATGTTATTAATCCACTATGCTTTGCTGACCCTTCTTAATGATTTTGAAGCACAAAAACTTGGCATGAGGTGACAGTCTCTTTCAAAAGGAAAAATCAGAATTGAATCGCAAGTTTGAACTTCTAAAAAGAAATCAACTCTTTTCGAAAACCAAGGTGTTGCCGCCCCAAACAAAGATTTTCAAATGGTTCCTTCAAGTCTAATATTTAAAAGTAAAGGTATATCTTAGGTTTACTTTCACAACATTTTCATTTTATTAATAATAACATGAACATCCATGCTTCTTAAAGACAAAGTATTTTACAACTTAGCTCTTCTTTTCACATATTTTCATACAAACACCATACACATTTGTTTAAGCTCTTTCAAGCGTATATACACTAACAGTATTTTTCTAAGACTCTTCTATAAACCCATCCCCTTTAAGCTACACATTTCTTTTGTAAGTATCATGCTTTAATATATAGTAAGTCGTACTCCTTTAAAACTAATTAAGCATAATACAAACAATTAGTCCTAAATCTAGTCAAAGTCCTATGGAGCAACCTCGAGTAGATTTTAAGGGGTGCCTAACACCTTCCCCTTATAAGAAGAAGAATCCTTACTCATAATCTCACAGGTTAGCAGACTAATAAAGAATATGACCTTTAGTAATTAAATAGGTACCCTAGTATACCTATAAATATTAGGTGGCGACTCTCTTTCATCAACAACAGAGAAAACACAAGTTGAATTTTGTTTTGACTAGGGCAAAATAGGGTGCAACAATCATACCTCTTTGTTATTGTGTTTTCCCCACTTATATGACTACATGAGTTACTATTCATGGTAGGAATCATATCTAGGCTATGTGCTAATCTATTTGGAATATAATAGGGGTAGTATTGAAATGTTGAGTTATTTGCCTTAATTGTTATATATATTTCTGGGAATATGACTACAATTAAGGCAAATAACTCAACATTTCAATACTAGCCCTATTATATTCCAAATAGATTAGCACATAGCCTAGATATGATTCCTACCATGAATAGTAACTCACGTAGTCATATAAGTGGGGAAAACCTAGTGCTATGATACCAATTTATCACGAACCAAAATCCCATCGGAGCCATGATGGTGCCTAACAACGCTTGCTAGGTAAGACAATCCACCAGAAATAAAAAAATAAGCATCAACAATAGCATAAAATATTCTCAATAGCAGAATAACAAAATTAACTAAAGCCAAAATAGTGATAAACCAACCCAAAATCCGGTGACATCGAGTACATAATCTCTAAAGAGTATTAAGTACAAAAATCTGATTAAAATACAATACTGTCTGAACGACCAAACAGGAAAATGGACTTCAAAGCCTGTGTTCGAAACAACAGTGCTACATTGGAGTCTCCAAAAGGAACAAATTCCACCCTATATATATATATATATATATATATATATATATATATATATATATATATATATATATATATATATATATATATATATATATATATATATCTTTATCTTTGTGCACTCTTTATATGTTACTTCAAATGTTGTTAATGTCCGTATATGTGTGATACGGGCTGAGCTGAGTACTGTGAGATCTGAGCATTTTGATACTCGAGCGATTTGATGATTGATCTTGGGCCATAGAGCCGATTTGATACTACTAATAAGATGATGTGTACGCCATGCCCCATATTGTTCTAGGTGATATTTATAGTGGGGTGACGCATGCATCATGTCTCATATTGGGCTAAGTGGTATTGATTGTTGACTTAGATCCAATCAGCGCTTGGGCTAGGATCTACCCCTCTGAAGTCAGGTAATAATCTTTGGGTGCAGGCACAAGAGACGTGCTTGGTGAGGAACTTATGTTAGGCACACGTACAGTGTTGAGTGCGGTTATATATGATGATTGAGGAGTCCTTGTGCCAGTCACTATACATGTGTTGAGATTTGGTATACTTGATTAAACTGTGATATCGTTGTTTTTGGCATGTATACTTGTCATGCAAGCATAGGGTTATGATTATTGTATCATGCTATTTGGTACTTGATGTCTCTATATGATGTTTAGAACTTGGAAGCGCATTTAAATTGATAAATCTATGTCTAGGTGATTTATGTGGAAGATTTATGCCTTAATTGTTATACTTGAAAAGCATGCTTATTTCTCTTCTTACTACAAAAAGGTTTAACTTTATATTACTTAGGCTTCATTTCCTTTTTGTTGTTATTATACTGTTATTATTGTTGTTAGCTACTGAAAATGAATGTGGGACCTTGCCTAACTCATCGTTGCTTTCAGCCCGAGGTTAGGCTTATTACTTATTGAGTACATGGGGTCGATTATACTCATACTATACTCTGCACTTTATGTGCAGATCCACGTGCTTCTGACAGAGGTTATTGCTAGAGGGTGGAATTTGTTCCTTTTGGAGACTCCAATGTAGCACTGTTGTTTCGAACACAGGCTTTGAAGTCCATTTTCCTGTTTCGTACTATTCTGTTTGGTCATACAGACAGTATTGTATTTTAATCAAATTTTTGTATTTAATACTCTTTAGAGATTATGTACTCGATGTCACCGGATTTTGGGTTGGTTTATCACTATTTTGGCTTTAGTTAATTTTGTTATTCTGCTATTGAGAATATTTTATGCTATTGCTGATGCTTATTATTTTATTTCTGGTGGATTGTCTTACCAAGCAAGCGTTGTTAGGCACCATCATGGCTCCGATGGGATTTTGGTTCATGATAAATTGGTATCATAGCACTAGGTTGTTTAGGTATCACGAGTCATGAGCAAGTCTAGTAGAGTCTTAGGGATCACTACGGAGACATCTGTATATATCTTCGATAGATTATAGGCCTGTTAGGAAAACTTCTCTTTCTTTCATTCTATGTCATGCAGAATTATTTATCTTTAAGTCTGAATATTTGCTCTTCTATTCTCTCACAGATAGTGAGGATGCATTCATATTATTCAGCCGAGTAGGCGTCGGCAACACCAGGCCAAGGCCATGAGAGGTCGCGACTGAGGCCAAAGTAGGGATAGAGCACGCACCATAATTAGTGCCCCTGCTTGTGCAGCTACTGTGGAGCCACCATTATCTCCTGTTGAGGAGAAGGTTCATGATTATCTTGAGTCGGAGATACCAGCTCAGGTTCCCCAGGGTTTACTTGTTTCACTAGCTATTCAGGGTGCTTTAATTCATATGGCCAGTTGGTTCGATTCTTTGGCTCAAGATGGGGCATTTTCTATTGTACCAGATGCTTCCTAGGCAAGGGGTAGAGCGCAGAATCTAGCTACTTGTACCCCAGAGCAGATGGCCCAAAGTTATAAGACCCCGGAGTGTTACTAGTTGAGGGATTTCAGCCTACTATTACTGTACATCTTGAGGATAGGCCTGTGATGTCAGCTGATGAGCTGAAGAGGTTAGATAAGTTCACGAAGTTGTATCCTCCTCACTTTAGTGGTACACCTTCAGAGGATGCCTAAAATATTTGGATCGTTGTCATGAGATTCTGTGTAATTTGGGACTAGTTGAGTCCAATAGAGTTGATTTTATCGCCTTATAGATGCAGGATCCAGCCAAGAGGTGGTGGCAGGTTTATGAATTGGGCAGACTAGTAGCATCACCTCATCTTAGCTGGGATCAGTTTTCCAGGGCCTTTTTGGAGTAGTTTGTGCCCCGCACTATGAGAGAGTAGCTAAGGAGGCAGTTTGAGTACCTTGAGTAGGGTCACATGTAAGTTACGTAGTATGAGATGATATTTATAGAGTTGTCCCGGCATGCTAATATTTTGATTCCTACTAAAGAGGAGAGAGTAAAGAGGTTCATTAAGGGTCTTCACTATCCCCCAACAGGAGCTACTCGCACCTCCTCAACTGCTGCTCTAGCTATAGCACGTGCTCTTCCTCGGCCTCTGCCTCTGCCCCTGCCCCAGCCTCTAGCAACACCGACTCTGGGGGAAGGGTCATCAGTAACTCCAGCTCGTGTCCTCACCATATGTGAGAGAATAGAATCACAAAGGCTCAAAATCCGAGTTGTCTCACCCGACAAGAACCATAGCCAAATTCTAAGCTGGCTAGTGATGTTATTCTTCCCAACATACCGTAATCCAATACGATAGCACTTATTCTGGGTCTAATAACCTCATCTTATCCAGCATAAGTTGTTCGACTGACATGCCACACCAGCACCGCCTTAATCCACATTTAGTGCGACTCGTGCACCAAATAGGCAAATTTGCCTTGCTATGGCTAGAGAGACAGAGATCGTGACTTTATTTTACTAGGTTGTGGAGATAGCACGTCGTGTTGAAAGCATCCACAGTGATATAATAGAGTTGATGCAGGGGAGGGATAAGAGGTCTCGATATTCATGTAGCTTCAACAACGCCTTATCTAGGGGTCGAGGTCGATTTTGGCAGAGGGCATTCTAGCAGGCCAGTTTATCATTCACCACCGCGCAGTCAAGGAGCTTCTATGCAGTCTTCATTTAGTACACTTCCAGTGCAGGGTTCTTATTGCGCTCCATCTATTCAGGGTTCATAGGTATCAGATTCTTCTTATGGGTATTCTGGTTCACGGGGTCCGCCTCAAGGTTTAGTCATTTTTGGTCAGAGGTTGTTATGAGTGTGGAGATATGGGGCACGTCAGGAAATACTGCCCCGTCTTCGCAAAGATTTAGGATAGCAGGGAGGACAAACTACGATTCCTACGCTGGTTGCTACACCACCTGCTCAGCCAGCTTGGGATGGAGGTCATCCAGGACATGGTCATCCTAGAGGGGGATCTCAGTCGAATGAAGGTTAGGCTAGATGCTATGCGTTCCCAGGGAGGACTGGGGTCATTGCTTTTCATGAAGTGACAGGTATTATTTCTATATGCCTCGAGGATGCTTCAGTATTGTTTGATCCTGGTTCTACTTATTCATATGTGTCATCATACTTTGCTTCTTGTCTGGATATGCCATATGGTTCTCTTGATACCACTGTGCATGTGTCTACACCTGTTGGTGACTCGATTATGGTGGATCATATGTATCGGTATTGTGTGGTCACTATTGGTGGTTATGATACTAGTGTTAACCTTCTATTTCTTAGTATGGTAGATTTTGATGTGATCTTGGGTATGGATTGGCTATTTTGTACCATGTTATTCTTGATTGTCATGCTAAGAGCGTGATGTTGGCTATGACGAGGTTGTCGAGGTTGGAATGAAAAGGTTCTCTTGGTTGCACTCCTAGCAGACTGATCTCATTTTTGAAGGCTCAATGGATGGTTGAGACAGGATGTTTGGCGTATCTAGCCTTTGTCAGAGATATTAGTGTTGACACTCCTACTGTTGAGTTAGTTCCAATAGTGAGGGAGTTTTTGGATGTGTTTCCTACGGACCTACCGGGTATGCCACCAGATAAGAATATTGATTTCGGCATTAATTTGGCACCAGGCACTCAATCTATTTCTATTCCACCATATCTCATGGATCCTATTGAGTTGAAGGAATTGAAGGAGCAGTTACAGGAGTTGGTGGATAAGTGGTTCATCAAGCCTAATATGTTACCCTAGGATGCACCAATATTGTTTGTTAATAAATAGGATGGGTCTATAAGAATATGTATTGACTTCCAAAAGTTGAAAAAGGTTACCATCAAGAATAAGTATTTGTTGCCACGAATTGATGATTTGTTTGATTAGCTTTAACGTGTCAGAGTGTTCTCGAAGATTGACTTGAGATATTGGTATCATTAGTTAAAGGTTAGGACTTTGGACACTCCTAAGACGGCTTTCACGACTCGTTATAGGCATTATGAGTTTTCGGTGATGTCGTTTGGGTTGACTAATGCCCCAGCAGCTTTTATGCATTTGATGAACAGTGTGTTCCTGCCTTACTTGGATTCATTTGTCATTGTGTTCATTGATGAAATATTGATGTATTCCCGTAGTAGGGAGGAGCACGAGCAATATTTGAGGATCGTGCTTCAGACTTCGAGGGAGAAGAAGCTATATGTTAAGTTCTCCAAGTGCAAGTTTTGGTTGGACTCTATGGCATTCTTGAATCATGTGGTATCTAGCATTGGGATCAAGGTGGACCCGAATAAGATTGAGGCAGTTCAGATTTGGTCAGACCTTCTACCGCTATAGAGATCGGGAGTGTCTTAGGCTTGGCTGGGTATTATCACCACTTTATGGAGGGGGTTTTATATATTGTAGCCCTATTAACTAATTTGACTCAGAAGATCTCTCCATTCAGGTGGTTGGATGAGTGTGAGGAGAGCTTTTAGAAGCTCAATAAAGCTTTAACTATGACTCAAGTTTTGGTTTTGCCTTTAGGATCGGTGTCGTATACGGTTTATTATGATGCTTCGCGTGTTGGTATTGTGTGTGTGAGTTAATGCAAGACGGTAGGGTGATTGACTACGCGTAGCTAGTTAAAGACCCATGAGAAGATCTATCAAGTACATGATTTGGAGTTGGCATCTATTGTTCACGCGCTCAAGATTTGGAGGCATTACTTATATGGTGTGTCTTGTGAGGTGTATATAATTCATCAAAGTTTCCATCATCTATTTAAATAGAAAGACTAGAATTTGAGGCAGCGAAGATGGTTGGAGTTGTTGAAGGATTATGATATCACTATTCTCTACCATCTGAGGAAGGCCCATGTGGTAGAAGACGCCTTGAGTAGAAAGGCGGATAGTATGGGAAGTTTTGCATTCATTCCAACTGTGGAAAGACCTTTGGCTATGGATGTTCGGGCTGTGGCTAATAGGTTGGTGAGATTGAATATTTTGGAGCCTAGTAGGGCTTTTGCTTGTGTTGTATCTCAGTTATCCTAGTTTGAGTACATTAACGCTCATCAGTATGACGATCCTCATTTGCTTGTCTTTAAGGACACGGTGCAGCGAGGTGGTGCTAAAGAGGTTCCTATTGGTGATGATAGTATATTGCGGCTTCAGGGCCTGATTTGTGTTCCTAATGTGGATGACTTAAGGTATTTTATTCTCGAGGAGACTCATAGTTCGTGGTATTCCATTCATCCAGGTTATACGAAGCTGTATCATGATTTGAAGCAGCAATACTGGTAGTGGAGGATAAAGAAGGACATTGTTGAATATGTTGCTTGGTGTTTGAATTACCAGCAGGTCAAGTATGAGCATCAGAGACCTGGTGGTTTACTTCAGAGTCTAGATATACCGAAGTGAAAGTGGGAGAGCATCATCATGGACTTTGTGGTAGGGTTTCCACGGACATTGAAGAGGTTTAACGTTGTTTGGGTTATTGCGGATAGACTGGCCAAGTCTGCAAATTTCATTCCAGTCATGACTCCTTACACTTTGAAGTAGTTGACTAAGATCTGCATCAGAGAGATTGTCCGCTTGCATAGTGTGCCTGTTTCTCTCATCTCAAATTACGTCACTCAGTTTACTTTGCATTTCTAGAGAGCAGTTCAGTGTGATTTTGGCATGCAGGTTGCGTTGAGCATTGCATTTCACCCTTAGATGGACAGGTAGTCCGAGCGGACCATTCAGATCTTGGAGGATATGTTGAGAACCCGTGTCATAGATTTCGAAGCCCAGTGGGTTCAGTTGCTTCCATTATTAGAGTTTGCATACAATAACAGCTATCGGTAGAGCATCAAGATAGCTCTGTATGAGTCCTTATATAGGAGGCAATGTCATTCTCTGATCGGTTGGTTTCAGCTAGGCGAGGCTAGATTTTTGGTCATGGACTTGATTTGTGATGCTATGAAGAAGGTGAAATTGATTCAGGAGCAGCTTCGTACAGCGCAATCCAGGAAAAATAGCTATGCTGATAGGAAGTTCGGGATGTAGATTTCATGGAAGGTGAGAAGGTTCTTCTACGAGTTTTGCCTCTGAAGGGTATGATGAGATTTGGAAAGAAGGGCAAGTTGAGCCCTCGGTATATTGGTCCATTTGAGGTATTAGAGAGAGTGGGTAAGGTATCCTATAGACTTTCTTTAACACCCAACTTATCGGGAGTTCACCCAGTGTTCCATGTTTTCATGCTTCAGAAGACTTATAAGGATCAATTACATGTGCGAATTTCAAATCAGTGCAGTTGGATAAGAATCTGGCTTATGAAGAAGAGCCAATGGCCATTTTCGATAGGCAGGTTCGGAAGTTGAGATCTAAGGATATTGCATCAGTAAAGGTTCAATGGAGAGGCCAACTGATCAAGGAGGCGACATGAGAGACCGAGCATGATATGCGAATCATATACCCTCATCTTTTTTATATCTCATGTATGATTCTAAACCCGTTTGAGGATGATCATTTGTTTAAGAGGGGGAGAATATAACGACCTAGTTAATTATTTTGTTTGTTTGAGCCTTGTTCCCTAATTTTATGCTTCCTATATGCTTGTTTGTTGTTATGTGATTTGCGGGGATAGTTGGTTTAGTTTTGGGAAAGTTTTAGAATGAATCAGAATACTTAGTTCTATAGTTGGAAGCTTAAGTTGTAAGAGTTGACCAAGGTTTGACTTTCAAGTAGATGATCTCTGATTGGTGATTTTATTGTTCTAATATTTCTGTATGGTAATTTTGGACTTAGGCATGTGTCTCGATTTGGATTTGGAGGTTCCTAGGGTATTTTGGCTCTAATTGTCAAAAGTTGTTGAAGGTTTGGAAGATTCATAGATTTGATCGGGAGTTGATTTTGAAAATATCGGGTTCGGACTGCCGTTTTGGGACTTAGAATAGGTTTGTTTTTTTATTTTGGATTCGTGTGCAAAGTTTGGTTGAAATCCGGATTGGTTAGGCTTGAATCGAACACTTGGTTTGAAGTTGGAAGCTTATAAACTTAAGAGATTTATCTTGAGCGACTATTCTTGGTTTTGATGTTAATTACGATGTTGGGAGCCTTTGGATAGGTTTGGGTGCTGTATTAGGACTTGTTGGTATGATTGGAGGGGTCCTGAGGGACTCGGGTGTGTTTCGGATAGATTCCGGACCATTTTGATATTGGATGGCAAGTCCGGTTCAAGTATGTCGCACCTCCAAAACTTTGACCGCATGTGCGTGGAGGAGTCCATAGCAGCAGAACTAGGCTTGGGGGAGAGTCTACAGATGCAAAGTTCAGTGCGCAAATGCTCTTGCACAGGTACGAAGTTTTATCCGGAGGAGCAGATCCGCAGAAGCGGATGTTTGGCTGCAGGTGCGAGTGGTTGGGAGTTTAGTGAAACTCGGAGAAGTGAGTCTTTTACCACATAAGCAATTCCGCAAAAGTGGCAGAAATGTCCGTAGATACAAAATCACTAGGCAGAATATTATAATCGAGGGAGTGAGAATGCATGGGAGAACAATCTATTATTGATGTTAATTGTAATACAATGAAACCTATTTATAAGTACACATAATATATAACCTACTCCTATTACATACAGGACTATGACTAATTACATATATATTCACATAGCTATTCTAACACTCCCTTACAAGCTAGTGCATACAAATCATATGTACCGAGCTTGTTACATATATAACTAATACGAGGACCAGTGACTTGGCAAAAATATATACAAGTTGATCATTCGACTTCACAAACATTGTAGTAATATCTCCTGAGAGTATCTTTTCTCGGATGAAGTTACAGTCAATCTCAATATGTTTAGTTCTCTCATGGAACACCAGATTCGATGCAATATGAAGGGCAGCTTGATTATCACACACAAGTTTCATTTGGCTGATTTCACCAAATTTCAACTCCTTGACCAACTGCTTGATCCAAACTAGCTCACATGTTGCCATAGCCATTGCTCGATATTCTGCTCCCGCACTATACCGAGCAACGACATTCTATTTCTTGCGCTTCCAAGACACCAAGTTACCTCCTACTAAAATACAATATCCAGACGTAGAACATCCATAAGAAGGTGATCCTGACCAATCAGCATCTGTGTATCCAACTATCTGCTCATAGCCTTGATCCTCAAACAATAGTCCTTTGCCTAGAGCTGATTTTATATATCGAAGAATGCGTACAACTGCATCCCAATGACTATCGCAGGGAGAATCCATAAATTATCTCACTGCACTCATAAGAAAGGAAATGTTAGGTCTAGTCACTGTAAGGTAATTTGATTTACCAACCAGCCACATATATCTTGTAGGATCGCTAAGTGGCTCCCCCTGTCCTGGTAGAAGTTTAGAATTTGGATCCATAGAAGTGTCAATAGGTCTACAGTCTGTCATTTCCGTCTCCTCAAGAATGTATAAGGCATACTTATGTTGTGAGATCACAATACCTGAGCTAGACTGAGCGATCTCAATACCCAGAAAATACTTTAATCTACCCAGATCCGTAGTCTGAAAGTGCTTAAAGAGATGTTACTTCAACTTAGTAATATAATCCTGATCATTGTTGGTTAACAATATCGTCAACATAAACCACTATATAAATACAGAGATTTGAAGTATAATACCGATAAAACACAGAGAGCTTCACTGCGCGTCATGCCAAACTCTTGAATAATTGTGCTGAACTTACCAAACCAGGCTCGAGGAGATAGCTTTAGACTATAGAGTGATTGGCGCAGCTGACATACAAGGCCACTAGACTCCCCCTAAGCAACAAAACTGGGTGGTTCCTCTATATAAACTTCATCCTCAAGGTCACCGTGAAGAAAAGCATTCTTAATATCCAACTGATAGAGAGGCCAATGGTGAACAGTAGTTACTGATAGAAAAAGGCAGGCTGGTGCTATTTTAGCCACGGGAGAGAAAGTATCACTGTAATTAAGCCCAAATATCTAAGTATACCCTTTAGAAATATGACAAGACTTAAGTCAATCAACCTGGCCATCTGGACCAACTTTGACTGCATACACCCAACGACAACCAACAGTAGATTTACCTGAAGGCAGAGGAACAAGCTCCCAGTACCACTCGTATGTAAAGTAGACATCTCATTAACCATAGCATGTCGCCATCTTAGATGAGACAGTGCATCACCTATAAACTTAGGGATGGAAACAGAGGACAAAGAAGATACAAAACCATAATGGGGTGATGACAGACGATGATAACTTAAACCGACATACTGGAGATTAGGATTCAGTGTGATTTTTATACCTTTTTGAAGTAAAATCGGCTGACTAGAAGGAAACAAGTCCGCATTAGGAGCAGGGCTAGGTGCAGGACGTGAATTAGTTGGGCCTGATGTTGGGCGTGAACGACGATGATAAGTCAAGAGTAGTGTTCCTGTGGTTGGGGATCTAGGGGAGTAACACTAGATTCCTCAATGGTTGGTCTGTGTAAGACTTCTATGGTTGAGAATGTAGGAGGAGCTATAGGTGGTAGGGCTAAATCTCCAAAAGATGGAACTGGTAGCACCTCAGAAATGTCTAAGTGATCACCTAGGCATGTGAAGTATGGCTAAGTTTCAAAGAAGGTAACATCAGCAGACATAGGCACCGTTGGAGGTCAGGTGAGTAGCATCGATACCCCTTTTGTGTTGTCGAGTAACCTAGAAATACACACTTAAGAGCACGGGGAACTAACTTATCTTTTCCTGGAGTAAGATTATGAATAAAACATGTGCTCCCAAAGACATGAGGTGGAAGGGAGAACAAGAGTGAGTGAGGAAACAACACAGAGAATGGAACTTAATTCTGGATAGATGAGGATGGCATACGATTAATAAGATAACAAGATGTGAGAACGGTATCCCCCTACAAACTCAAAGGAACATGAGATTGTATGAGTAGGGTATGAGCAGTCTCAATGAGATGCCTATTCTTCCTTTCCGCTACCCTATTTTGTTGAGATGTGTATGGACAAGATGTTTGATGAATGATCCCATGAGAGTTCATAAACTGCTGAAATTGAGAAGAAAATACTCTATGGCATTATCACTATGAAATGTGCGAATAGAAACCCTAAATTAATTTTGGATTTCAGTGTAGAAGGTCTAAAAAATAGAAAATAATTCAGATTGGTTTTTCATAAAGATTATCCAAGTTCACTGGGAATAATCATCAATGAAACTAACAAAGTATCGGAATTCCAAGGTAGAACTAACCCGAATAGGACACCAAACAGCTGACTGGACTAAAGTGAAAGGTGACTCTACTCGATTATCAGGATGCCGAGGGAAATGGGAGCGAGTATGCTTACCGAGCTAACATGACTCACACTCTAGAGTGGACAAATGAGACAAACCAGTTACCATTTTCTAAAGTTTTGACAAATTGGTATGTCCCAACCATTTATGTAATAAATCTAGTGAATCAGTAACAGAATAAGTTGTTCATGTGGGTTCATGTGATTTAGCAAGGATAAGGTAATAAAGTCCATTTGATTCACATCTGGTACCAATGATTCGCCTTATACTGCATTCTTATATAAAAACAAGGTCATCAAGAAATGAAACAGAGCATTTAAGTGATTTGGCTAAATGACTAATGGCTATGAGATTAAAAGGACTACCGGGAACATATAGAACAGAATCTAAAAGTAAGGAAGGAAGTGGATTTGCTTGACCTATTCCAGTTGCCATGATTTGAGACTCGTTGGCCATTGTGACTGTTGGAAGAGATTAAGAATATGAAACAATAGTAAAAAGAGAGTTGTTACCAGAAATTTGATCAGATGCACCTGAATCAATGAGCCAAGAATCAGAGGATGAAGATTGGGAGATACAAGTCACGATATTATATGTTTGAACAACGGAAGCTGTCTCTGAAGATGTATGTTTACATGTTTTGTATTTAAGGAACTCAATATAATCTGGTAGAGAAACCATCCAAATATTCTTAGTATTCGTAACCATTTCGCTACAATTAATTTCTCAAATTCTTGACTAAACGTTGTAGGGTTAACTTGAAATAGTAAAAATCAGTAACTCTTGCGGGAAAACTGAAGAAATATCTAGGAAAGCATTATTAACAGCGGAGACCAAGAATACTATTTTACGCCGGAAAATGATGTTCACACCAGAAAACACTGTAGCTCAACGAAAAAGTCCAAAGTTGTCGGAATCTGTCAGAAATAGTACTGCTGGACTCGGAACTGTGGTGCGAGTAAGCTGTCTTGAAGGAAGTTTGTTGGAATATGAATGGAATGGGTCTCATGCGCCCGGCGCGTGCACAGATCTCGCTAGAAAATTTCCAGTCTGCCTCGCGCGTGAGTTGGTTTGTGCACAACACTGATAAATAGTGACTTTAACACAAATAGTCGTCCCCGAAAAATTACACGGTGACTGAGTTCTTTCTTCTCAAATGTCGCTGGAATGATGCACAACTATCTTTTCTCACTGATGCTATGATACCATGTGAGAATGCATGGGAGAAAAATCTATTATTAATGTTAATTGTAATACAATGAACCTTATTTATAAGTACACATAATATATAACCTACTCTTATTACATAAGAGAATAGGACTAATTACATATATATTCACATAGTTATTCTAACACAGAGGGTTTGGCTTCATTATGTCATATTTTGAGATTGGAATCTCAGATTGGAGCGATATTTTAGGTGATTTTTACCCACTTGAATTGGGTAAGATTTCTTAACTCAGATTTGATATTATTCGTAATTCTATCCTTGATTTTGGATTTTGGTTGATGAAATCTAACGGATAAAATTGAGGCATTTTGTAAGAAATTTTGGAGAATGAATAATTGAGATTTGAATCCTAATTTGGAGTCGGATTTGGATGAAACTTGTATATTTGGACTTGTGTTAGAATGGATGATCGAGATTTGTGACTTTTGTCGGGTTCCGGGGTGCAGGCCCGGATTGACGTTTTGGTTGACTTTGTATATTTGATTAATGATTGAGCCTATATGCTCTTTTATTGTTCCTTTTAGCATTATTTGACATTGTGGTGTGTTATTTGACTAGATTCTCACTGTTCAGAGGTCGATTCGCAAGGAAAGGTAATTTTGGAGTATTGACTTACCTCGTTTGAGGTAAATAACTTGTCTAAGCTTGATTGAGGGTAATTTCTCCATTGACTATGATATTTGATACATGTCAGGAGTGACACACGTGTGAGAGGACGAGTGGATATGTTTACACCATAGTTATGAATGATACGGGTAGACTTTAGGCTATTATGTGCTTTGTTTTGCTATTATAGCTCTTTGTTATGGTGTTTTTCCCACTTATATGACTACGTGAGCTATTATTCATGTTAGGAATCATGTCTAAGCTATGTACTTATCTATTTGGGACATGATAGGGTTAGTATTACTATGTTGAGTTGTTTGCCTTAATTTTAGTCATATTCTCATTCATCATATTATATCCACATAATATATCTCTATCTCTGTACAATCTTTGTATGTTACTTCACAAGTTATTAGTATCCTTATATATGTGATATGGGCTGAGCTGAGTATTGTAAAATGTGAGCATTTTGAGACTCGGCTGGTTTGATGACTGATCTTGGGCCATAGAGCCGAGTTGATATTGATAGTGAGATAACGCATACGCCAGGCCCATATTGGGCTAGGTGATATTTATAGTGGGGTGACGCGTGCACTAGGCCCAGTATTGGGCTAAGTGATATTGATCGTTGACTTAGATCCGATCAGCGCTTGAGTTAGGATCCGCCACTCCGAAGTCAGGTAATAATCTGTGGGTACAGGCATACGAGACGTGCTTGGTAAGGGACTTATGCCAGGCGCTTGTATACTGATGAATGTCGTTGTGTGTGAAAATTGAGGGGTACTTGTGTCAGGCACTATACATGTGCTGAGACTTGGTATACTTGATGATTAAATTGCGATATCGTTGGTTTTGGCATGTATACTTATCATGTAGGCATAGGGTTGTGATTTTTCCCTCATAATAATTTGTACTTGATGTCTCTATTTGATGTTTAGAACTTGGAATCGCAGTTAAATTGATAAACCCATGTCTAGGTGATTTCTACGAAAATATTTATGCCTTAACTTTTATACTTGAAAAGCATGCTTATTTCTACTCTTACTGCAAAAAGGTTGAACTTGATATTACTTGAGGTACGTGTTCTTTTTGTCATTATTGTTATTGTGTTGTTAGCTATCAAAAATGAATATGGGGCCTTATCTAGATCGTCATTGCTTTCAGTCCGATGTTAGGCTTGTTACTTATTGAGTACATAATGCCGGTTGTACTCATACTATACTCTTCACTTTATGTGCAGATCCAGGTGCTTCTGATAGAGGCGATTGCTTGAGGGTGGCATCTATTCCTGTTGGAGACTCCGAGGTAGCCTTGTTGTTCCGTTTGCAGGCCTTGAGGTCCCTTTTCCAATTTCATACTATTACTATTTAGTCGTTCAAACAGTATTGTATTTTGATCAGATTTATGTACTTAATAATCTTTAGAGATCCTGTACTCAATGACATCAGAATTTGGGTTGGTTTTCAGTTGTATGACTATTCTAACTTCAATTATTTATGTTATTCCGTTGTTAAGACTATTTTTTGCTATTGTCGATGCTTATTTCTGATTTGTGGTGGGTTGACTTGCCTAGCAAGCGGTGTTAGGCGCTATTACGGCTCCGGTGAAATTTTAGATCGTGATATGAACCCATAATTAAAAAGTATAATGAATTTGGTGTTGAGAATTTTAAAGATCGAACCCATTAAAATTAGGAGAATGACAAAAATAGGACATTCCAGTGCCACTAATGATTGTTTTGACCCAGTAACAGAAGTTCGAAAAACAAAACTCCATGCCAGAATTTTAAAGTTTCGCTTAGCATGATATTCTCAATTGCTAGAATGTTAAAGCATACAGATAAAATTTTAAAGCATGCAGTAGTTATGGTAATCGTCAGGATATTGTCACAAATTCTTACAGATCACCAGAATTTTCAGCATTGTAGATAAAATTCTGGTGATCGTCATAATTTCTAGTGCTTCAAAATTCTGGCGAGTGTGTTTTAAATTTTTGACAAGCTATTTCTTAAAACTTTTCTTAACGACAGACTCTATCTAAGATCTTCCTACCATAGACAGATTCAAAATTTAAACTTGAAGGTTATCTTTAAGATTCTTAACATTAAATTCATTGTACTTTTAAAATTGCAATTTCATATCTAACATCTATTACAATTTTAATGAATAATATATATATATATA
>AWOL01S0057326.1:2787-15281 GCA_000715115.1 Nicotiana otophora
AGTTCCTGAAGTTGTTCTTTCAATTCTTTCAACTCCACCGGTGCCATACGATACGGTGGAATAGAAATGGGTTGAGTGCTCGGCACCAAATCAATACCAAAGTCAATATCCCTGTCAGGCGGCATGCCCGACAGGTCTGTAGGAAATACATCCGGAAAATCACGTACCACCGGAATAGAATCAATGACAGGAGTCTCTGCTCTAACATCCCTCCCAAAAGCCAAATAATATAGGCAACCCTTCTCAACCATGCGTTGAGCTTTCAAATATGAAATCACCCTACTTGGTACATAATCTACAGAACCGCTCCACTCAACCCTTAGAATTCTCGGCATAGCCAACGTTACCGTCTTAGCGTGATAATCTAGAACAATATGACATGGAGATAACCAATCCATACCCAACATCACATCAAAGTCAACCATACTGAGCAACAATAGATCCACTCGGGTGTCCAGACCCCCAATAGTCACCACACATGACCGATATATGCGGTCCACAATAATAGTATCGCCCACAGGAGTAGATACATATACAGATGAAACTAAAGGCTCACGGGGCATATCCAAAAATGGGCGATATAACATAATATAGCTGAATAACACAAAAAGAAGTAGAAATGGGGAAAACAGGGCTATAACTCTCGAAATGACCGGCCGAGTCGTTATAGACTGATGGTCAGTTGATGTATATATTTCGGGATGGATCTTCCCTAG
Source organism: Nicotiana otophora (assembly GCA_000715115.1). Classification (NCBI taxonomy): domain Eukaryota; kingdom Viridiplantae; phylum Streptophyta; class Magnoliopsida; order Solanales; family Solanaceae; genus Nicotiana; species Nicotiana otophora. The sequence continues at coordinate 3,504 of AWOL01S0057326.1, forward strand.
GCCGGATTGGCCATATACAGTACTGAGTGATTGAGCATGATGAGTGAAAAGTGTTAGACAGTAAGTTTGAGTACTCTGAAAGTGTGAGTACATGAATTCATCTCTGAGATACGATGCATTGACATGCACACATGACATACAGGCATAGAGATGTATTTTTCTCATGTTTTACGGTATCATGTCATTCATGACTTCTCACACATATTGACATATGGGCATACTGATGCATTTTACACCGGCTATCTGGAAAGAAAATGAAATATCTTATTTATTGTTGAAAGGAGTTTTGAGAAAATTACTGTTTTCAAACTTGCTCATATTTTTGGTAACTTCGGTAAAAGATTTGGGTTTTCACTGATATATTTGAAAGGCAAAACTATTTTCAGAAATCATGATTAAGCTGAGCATTTAATCTCTGAGTTACTTCTTTTATTCCTTGATTTATGTTGTTATGGACAGTTGTTGGCTATTGGTGTTGGACCCGACCATTGTTCTAGCTCGTCACTAATTTCTGTTGTGCCTCATTGTCTCTCACAAAATGCGAGCTTCGACGTGTGACAACTCTTTTAAAGAAGGTATTAAAAGAGGAGAGTCGCCACCTAATGGTTTTTAAGGTGCGTTAGGGCACCTATTATGCAGATAACTCTGTTTTAACTAGTCTACGTCGCCAAAGATCAGGTAAGGGCTCAAGTTACCTCAAAGAGAAGGTGTTAGGCACTCATCAAGGTCCACAATTGTGGGTCCCATCTGAACTTAAGATTATGTGGATTATGACTAGGCTAGGTGATCAGATAAACAAAGGAGTTCAAAAATCACAGAACTTTATTACAATATGATTAATACAGATCTTAGTGTGAATATAGAGATACAACTATTTAGATCTAATAATAGCATATAAAGAGGAGGGGGTCCTAAGTTGTTTAGCCTAAGGATCACCCCGTGCAACATAAATAATACTCCGTAACTCCCTCAAGATGGGGTGTTACTCATATTATTCAGCGGGCACAGACTATCATCTCCTACTTCCCGATTACTATGTTAAAGTTGTTACCTAAAAGCGTTCTAATTCAATTATAGATTGTATCCTATGCGTGCATTACCCGTCATTCATGAGTATGGTCCAGGAGGTATTGGACCTCTATTTAGGGTGATTCGATACTTAAACTTAGCCTGCCAAAAAATGATAAACCTAGACGACATACAAAACACATTGGACTTCAAATATAGGCAGTCAAGGCTCAAGTTTACCTCCACACTTGAGCAACAAATGCACGCAAACACATACGCCGATTAAAAATCTTCAGAATCCTATAGACATGCTTTCTAGGTGATCAAAGTATGCAAGTGATTTCAGATGCAGGATATAGCTTATAGACAGAATCATGCGGGTATCATAAGCTAATTGTTGAGAGTTTTAAGTTACCAATACTATATGTGCAATGCCTAAATGATCGACGTAGTTGGATACAACAGAATATGCTAGGGAAAGAGTCCCAGAATTATTCATACGACGTGCATGAAGCAGTGTTTGAATGATCTAGTATTATCCAATTATAACGAGCAATTATTTCCTATAGGCAGGATCTCTAACGCATAGTACTTTAGAGCTTGTTTTATTTATGCTTAATCCTATGAACAAAATTTCTAGTGAACGATATGATACAATAAAAAATGAAATGATCAAAATCCTGTAGGCATGATTTATACTAATAACTGAAGTGAATTGAAGGAAAGTTCATTTTTGTTCCTATAGGCAGGTTTCTCATATATTTTGAAAGTAATCATGCAAGTTGAAGGGCTGTCTGCTCCCTATAAGCATGTTGTCTATAAACACGTAGCAGTAGACATAGCATTTGGACTTATGATTAATAGTAAACAAGTAATGTGTGTGTGTGCTCCCCTAATGTCATGATCCCTACGATTCTCATGTAATCGAACAAATAGCAAACATATTACCAAACCCTATAGGAATGTTATGTACCAATTGCATGAGAATATTAAAATCTACCCCATTTCCTTGTACTAATAACCCCAATCATTTATACAAAGATTATTACATGCCCAACAATGAGTAAAAGTAACAATATTACATAATAGTAACAATAGGCTCACAACAAGCCCAAATAAAATAACTGAATACCCAGCTTTACTGGGCCTACAATATTTCTCACATAGCATACCCAGACCTTCAACAAAGAGCCATATTCAATACATGACTCAGAGATTCATAGAGGAGTCCATACCAATTCAATGACCCACAGCACAAGTGTTGTACCACTTGGAACAACCAATATAGATATACAGTACATGACAGGAACTAGGGTACTAATGGCAGTTTTGGAGGTGGAAAGAATGACTAAGACCAAGCCCTAGTGTGTCAGAGTTCACAAGGGCCTCAATGGACCTCGAGCAATGCTCATACTAGGGAGGTCAGTAGTAAGAGCCTTGGTAGCCTTGGCTTTCAGCCAGCTAAAAATAAGAGGTTAAAAATAGCATAGATAACAAATGAGGGAGAGTGAAAAATAGTTGAGGGACATGAATTGAGGGAATACATTTATAACTTAAAGTAGACATAGAAAGGATGAGAACACAAAGCAACTAATCAAACAGGTCACAAAGATTAAACGTAGGTTCAACGGGTAATTAGAAGCTGGTTCAACACTTAGTAAAATAACACATAGACGGCCACATATTGAAAAAGTTAGGGGAAAAACAAGTTTGCAATATTGACAAAGATTATCATGCACAAGTGCATAATACTAACAAATTGAAACCTAAAAAGTCCAAATCATGCTAAGTATACATCCTAGTGTCATAAGACAGACATGTTAACTCTCATCAGGGAACAAGACAACATTCAGACATGATAGGGGAACACACATTGTGACAAGTCAAGTAATCACTGAAGGAACAAGGAATTAAGTGAGCCAAAGACATGATGGGGGACATATTAGCAGAAAAGCAAGATCATAGTTGATATAAAGAAAGAATCTTAACACAGATTAGAACACATTACATATGCAAGATAATCATTGCAGAAGTTCAGAACATAGTGAAAATAACCTCATGTCAAATGGAAAACATAGGCATTCAAGTATTGACTAGTAGACTAATTAACTAGGGAAGGTCTAAGTTATGTTAGGGATTCATCTTAAAACAGTTCAAACATGGTGGAAAAACAAGTTGAGATAACTGCTCTATAATTTAAAGCCATCATTAAAGGGGTATGAGATCAAGTGAGCATGCTGAGTGACACAATAACAGAGAAACAAGTCTTAGTTAACAGTGAAGGTCTTAACACAGGTTATTACAGATGTGAGGCATTTATTACAGAGATTCACGACAAAGCAAGTAAGCATATTCATGAACATTCAGACACCAATACACTAGCTAAGCGAGCTTAGGAGGGTTCAGATTATCCAAGTTAGACATAGACAATCTCATAACTAGCATCATTAGGAAGCGTTAAATGCTAGAGAGATTTAAAACAAGTGTAAAGCTAAAAAAGTTGTGCATAAAAGTAGCCCAGAAACACATTAAGCCATAGATTTCAAAAGCGAAAGCACATGCAAATCAGAGACTCATAAAAAATGAAATTGCAAAAGATCAAGCAACTTACCAGTTAAACGGACAACAACAAAGAACAACAATTCCACAAGAACCCAAAATCTCAATGCGTCAAAGTTCCCAAGAGCTTCAAAAGAACTCCGGGCAATGCTCGCACCAAGGGAAAGTTCGAATAACAGAATCTCAGTGGCTTTGGCTTTCAGCCGGCCAAAATGAAGTACAGGATAAGAGAATGAGGGAATCACAGAACAAAGCTCCAATTTTTAGTGAAAGTATATCGATTCCGTCTACTTCAAAGGGGGATGGGGAGGGGTTTATATAGTGACAGAAATCATACCAGNGAATCAGTAAATAAGGAAAACTGTAAAATCAAACATGAATAAGGAAGTATTAACATACAAAATCAATAAAAATCGGATTAGGGAAGAAATAGGTAAACCCTAATTGACAGAAGTCAAAGATTGGCTGAAACTCTTGGCTAATCGAACCTATATAGCCATGGTCATAATGTATATGGACTAAATACTTTCCATATTCAAGCGATTGAAGTTGAATGGACGGATTCTGAGAGATAGTACTTGCCATGTTTAGGCAAGTACTAGGTGATACCATAGTTTTGTAGAAAGTAACGAGATAACACACAAAAGGTTAGGAAATCATGGAGAGAATCCATGGTTGAGACAGATTTGGAGAGATTTGAGAGGGCGGCTAAGATTTTTGTGGAGAGAGGAGAAGGTTTGAGAGGTTTTGGGGGCGGCAGACGGGCGAAATAAGGGTTAGGGTTTGGGTGAGGTTAATTTAAAAGGAGAGGATGAATTAGGGCCGTTGATCTTGAAAGATCAACAACCAGGATTAAAAATTTGAACGGGGCGGGTCCATTAACGGGTACCGACCGAGTTTTAGATTAAGGGGTTATTTGGCTTTGGGTTGGGGTAATTGGGCTGGATATTTGAGTGTTTGGGGAATTCATTTGGTCCGAAATTGGCTTAAAAATTGGGTTGTTGTTTAACTACACAAAATATATCAAAAATAATTTATAAAAGTAATTAATAAATAACAAAAAATATTATTTGTGCACTAAAATGATTGAAAATAATAACATAATATTATAAAAATAAAAAAAAGCTATTTTGGCACAAATAATGTAATTACATATGAATATAGGCAATTATTGCAAAAACTGTGAAATTAGCCTAAAAATGCAAATGCAATTATAGAAAAAATAAAGTAAAATATTATAAAAATACATGTTTGTATAAATGATAAGTTTGGATGATTACGTCATCATAAAATAATTTAAAGGATAATTATTAGATATTTATATAATAAGAATATAGAAAGAAATTGATTTAGAGCTTTAAAAATTATGAAAAATTATAGAAAATGCTTGTATAGGTTTGTAAACTAAATGATGATGCAAAAATGCTATTTTGAAAATATATATATGTATTTTTAGAAAATATGAGGGAAATATTGGGTATCAACAACTGCCCATCTTTACCCGGAAATGATGAAAGAATTGTCGGGTAAAGAAATGATGATCGATTTTGACCGAATGGGATGATTTGAAAAAATAAAGGTCGAACTCTGGTTTCTGAGTTGCCTACATATCCCTGGTGTTACGGGAATCAGGTCGTGTGTAGTTTTGGATCCAACGGTGAACTGAACCGATGGAATTGTTATAGGAATAGTCGTATGCTTCAGAAATGCTCTTTTAGATAGGACGAAATCATGAACGGATGTATCTTACAATGGGTATCTGAATAGTTATCACGTAAAAGTGGGTAACTGATGGTGGTTGGTTGCGTTTGAAATAATTGCAGGATGTGAACATTGAATGAAAACCGGAGTGAAGATTGCTCCAGTTAGGAGAATGGTTACTTCCTGGATTACCTGCAAAACTTAAAACACGATGAACGCAAGTATATATGGATTATTGCGAGAATGTAAACATGATTCAAATTCCCTTTGGACCATGAAAGTTGTCTTTGGATGGTGAGGATGATGTCCTTAGACCATGACGTCCTAGGCTATGTGATAAGGGATTCGCAGGCCATAAAATGATGTCCACGAGCCATGAAAATGATGCCTCTGAACCATGACTCCTTTGAATAATGATGTGCAATACTGAGAGATCCTCAGGCCATGGAATGGTGCCTTCCAGCTATGAGGATGATGCCTTCGGACTATGATGCCTTTGGACAAAATGGCGATATTTCAGCCTATGAAGTGCAAAGATGTGACGCTTGGTCACATGCGAAGATGAGACAAGACAATGCTTAGTCTTGTGTAAGCTGAGGGCTGTGCTTAGCCCTAGGTGAATAGAGGATAGTGCTAGGTCTTAGATGGCATAGTGGAGATAGTATTTAATCTTGAGGAAAAGGCAGTGCCTAGCCGTATGTAAGAGGGGGAGGCAGAGCTTAGGCTCATGCAAAATAGGAGACATTGCTTAGTCTCATGCAAAGAAGGGAAAGCAGTGCTTAGCTTCATGCAAAATATGAGACAATGCTTAGTTTCATGCAAAGAAGGAAGTGCTTAGCCTTGTGCAGCTAAGGAGGCAATGCTTAGCCTTATGCAGTCAAGGAGGAGAGGCTTAGCCTTGTGAAAATAGGAGACAATGCTTAGTATCATGCAAGGAAAGGCAGTGCCTAGCCTTACGCAATTAGGGAGGCAGGTCTTAGCCTCATGCAAGATAGGAGACAATGCTTAGTCTCGATGTAAGAAAAGGCAATACTTAGCCTTATGCAGTTAAGGAGGCAGGTTTTAGCCTCATGCAAAATAGGAGACAATGCTTAGTCTCATGCAAAGAAGGCAGTGCTTAGCCTTGTGCAATTAAGAAGGCAATGCTTAGCCTTGTGCAATTAAGGTGGCGATGCTTAGCCTCGTGCAAATAGGAGATGATGCTTTATGCAAAGAAAGGAGACAATGCTTAGTCTCATGCAAGGAAAGGCAGTGCTTAGCCTTATGCAATTAGGGAGGCAGGACTTAGCCTAATGCAAAATAGGAGACAATGCTTAGTCTCATGCAAAGAAAGGGGACAATGCTTAGTCTCATGCAATTAGAGAGACAGGGCTTAGTCTTATGCAAAGAAAACTATGAGTAATAGTAGAGTGTTTCTTAACTGGAGATGCTTGGGATAGATAATCTGCTATCTTGAAGGTTGTGATCTGACGTGTCTGCAGATATTATTGTCATAGTGTGCCTGCATCCAAAGAACAATTGTGAGTTTTGTAGGGGAAGGTTGGTTCGCGCTTTTGTCTTTTGCTTTGCTTGTGCTCCTGTCTTGAGATCCTGTTTGGGTCACCCTGGGTAACATCTGGCTATTTATAGAAATAAAGTTTTTAGAAAGAAATGTGTGCATTTGATGAATGTAGTTATTTAAAATATAGTAGTATGCAACATCGACTAAGTTAGATGAACCAATGACTGTGACATATTTTAGAGACATTGCGGCTTCCTTGCTCTAAAATTTTGAGGATCCTCCTCAAAATTCTGCCCTAGTTTAAAGGCAATTCTTTGACTGTTCTGTGTATGATGAAGTTGCCTTGACTTGCTTTAGAATTTTGAGGGTCCTCAAAATTCTGGCCCAGTTTCTGACCATGGCAAAAATGAAGATTTTATTGAGATGTGACTGAACCCACAGAGCTGCCTATGTATCCCCCCTTAAACGGGAATCAGGTCAAGCGTAGTTCAGTTACATCAGATGAAGATATGTAAACAATCTAAACATAGTATCTCTTGACTACGTCTGAGTTGATAGGTTTTGGCCAGACTTCTCCGTCCATCTCTCCGAGTATGAGCGCTCCTCCTGTTAGTACTCTGTGAACCATGCAGGGCCCTTGCCAATTAGGTAAAAATTTCCCTTTGGCTTCATCTTGATGCGGGAAGATCCTCTTTAGCACCAACTGCCCTGATGTGAATTGTCTGGGATTGAACCTTTTATTGAAAGCTCTGGACATTCTGTTCTGGTAAAGTTGATCGTGACATACTGCGTTCATTCTTTTTCCGTCAATAAGAGCCAGTTGCTCATAACGACTTCGTATCCACTCTGCATCACTGAGTTCAGCCTCTTGTATGATTCTCAAAGAAGGAATTTCTATTTCGGCGGGAATGACGACTTCAGTACCATAGACCAGAAAGTAAGGAGTTACCCTAGTTGATGTGCGAACCGTGGTACGATATCCAATTAGGGAAAATGGTAACTTCTCGTGCCATTGATTGTGATTATCTACCATCTTCCTTAATATCTTCTTGATGTTCTTATTGGCGGCTTCCACGGCTCTATTCATTTGTGGCCTGTATGCTGTGGAATTCTTATGCTTGATCCTGAAGGTTTCACACATGGATTTCATCAAATCACTATTAAGGTTGGCAGCGTTGTCGGTGATGATTGATTCCGGTACCCCGAATCGATAGACAATACGATCCTTAATGAAATCTGCGATGACTTTTTTAGTTACAACCTTGTAAGATGCGGCTTCAACCCATTTTGTGAAATAATCTATGGCCACTAGAACGTACATGTGCCCATTTGAAGCGGTGGGTTTGATTAAACCGATAACATCCATCCCCCAAGAGGAGAAAGGCCAAGGTGCACTTATTGTATTGAGTTCATTGGGTGGCACTCGTATCATATCCGCATGTACTTGGCATTGATGACACTTTTGGACATACCTGATGTAGTCCGTTTCCATAGTCATCCAGAAATATCCCGCTCTTAATATCTTCTTGGCTAAAACAAAACCATTCATGTGTGGTCCACAAATTTCAGCATGTATCTCTTCGAGCAATTTGTATGCTTCCTTGGCTTTGACACACCGTAATAATCCTAGATCCGGAGTCCTTTTGTACAGAATTCCTCCACATTGGAAGAAATGGTTGGATAATCTTCGGAGTTTGAGTTTCTGAGTATGATTTGCGTGCTCTGGGTACTCTCCTTTTTGCCAAGTATTCTTTGATGTCATGGAACCACGGATTCCCATCAGTTTCTTCTTCAACATGAGCACAATAAGCTGGCTGATTATGGATCCCTACTGGAATAGGATTAATGAAATTCTTGTCTGGGTGTTGTATCATGGAAGGTAGAGTGGCAAACACATCTGCGGACTCATTCTGGATTCTCGGAACATGTTTGAACTCTATTTTGTGAACCTCTTCATCAACTCTTGTACGCAGTACAAATATGGCAATATTTTGGTATTCTTTGTAGCCCATTCTCCTAAAACCTGATGTACCAAAAGGTCTGAATCTCCAATTACCAGCAATTCCGGAACGTTCATGTCAATGGCCAATTTGAGCCCCAAGATACAAGCCTCGTATTTTGCCATATTATTGGTACACGGAAATCTATGTTTTTCGGATATCGGATAGTGTTGACCCATCTCTGATACCAAAATCGCTCCAATACCTACTCCTTTGAAGTTTGCGGCTCCATCGAAAAACATTCTCCAATCGTCATAGGTTTCAGTGATATCTTCTCCTACGAATGATACCTTTTCATCGGGAAAATACGTTTTTAGTGGTTCGTATTCTCCACCCACAGGATTTTCTGCCAAGTGATCTGCCAATGCCTGTCCCTTGACCATTTTCTGAGTTACGTAGTCGATGTCGAATTCACTCAATAGTATCTACCATTTTGGCCGCTTCCCTGTAGGCATGGGTTTCTGGAAAATATATTTCAGAGAATCCATCCTTGATATGAGATACATGGTATAGGCACAGAAGTAGTGCCTCAACTTTGGAGCTATCCACGTCAGGGAACAAAAGGTGCACTCCAGCAAAGAATATCATGCCTCGTAGGGTGTAAACTTCTTACTCAGATAGTATATAGACTGTTTGTTTCTTCCCGTCTCGTCGTGTGGTCCCCAAGACACAACTGAAAGCCCCATCCAGTGCTGATAAATAGAGTAGCAGAGGTCTCACAAGTTCTGGTGGGACCAGAACAAGTGGTTTGGATAAATATTCCTTGATCTTGTCAAAGGCTTTCTGGCAATCTTCGGTCCAACTTTTTGCAGTGTCTTTCTTTAACATTTTGAAAATCGGTTCACAGATCATAGTTGATTCTTCTATGATACGGCTGATGTAATTGAGACGCCCCAAGAAACTCATCACATCTTTCTTGTTCTTCGGAGGTGGCAAATCTTAGATAGCCTTGACCTTTGACGGGTCTAGCTCAATTCCTCAGCGGCTGAAGATGAACCCTAACAACTTTCCGGTAAGGACTCCGAAGGCACATTTTGCGGGATTTAGTTTCAGGTTGTATCTTCGAAGTCGATAGAAGAATTTCCTCAAATCTGCTATATGATCTGTGCTTCTCTTGGATTTGATGATGCCAACATCCACGTACACCTCTATCTCTTTGTGTATCATGTCGTGAAAATTGATTGTCATGGCCCTCATATAGGTGGCTCCAGCATTCTTTAGGCCAAACGACATCATTTTGTAGCAATACACTCCCCATGGTGTAATAAAGGTTGTCTTTTTGGCATCCTCTTCATCCATCCAGATTTGATGTTATCCCGCGAAGCAATCCACGAAAGATTAGAGTTCATGCTTGGCACAGTTGTCGATCAGTATGTGTATATTGGGCAACGGGAAATCATCTTTGGGACTTGCTCTGTTTAAGTCCCGATAGTCGACATACACTCTGACTTTCCCATCTTTCTTTGGAACTGGCACAATGTTAGCCAACCAGGTCGGATATTCAACCACTCTAAGAACCTTGGCTTTGATCTGCTTGGTGACCTCCTCCTTTATTTTCAGACTCATATCCGGCTTGAACTTTCTGAGCTTCTGCTTTACAGGCGGACAGATAGGGTTGGTAGGTAGTTTATGAGCCACTACGGACGTGCTCAAACCGGTCATATCATTATAAGACCATGCAAATATATCCTCATACTCCTTCAAGAACCGGACGTACTCTTCCTTCTCTGACGGTGATAGGTGAATGCTTATATGTGTTTCCTTGACTGTTTCGGAGTCTTCCAAATTAACTGTTTGGGTCTCATCCAAATTGGACTTAGGCTTATTTTCAAATTTTTCCACTTCTCTGACAATTTTCTCGGGTATTATATCCTCTTCCAGATCCTCTGAATCATTATGCTTATGTTGCGTTATCTCATTACATGTCACAATCGTAGGTTCATCAGGATAGGTAATAATATTGTAGAGAAAAAATGTAAAGAATAATAATAAATATTAAAAATAACAATGCATTAGATAAATCTTGAAAACGTCAAACAAGTACGGCTTCATGACACGAGCAATTATTTCAAAACCAAATATGCTTAAAACAAAATACTGAAAATGTCTTAGATGCTCATAAAATTGCTTTCACAATAAATGATGTTAATTGCCAGGTTACCCAGGAACTCGACGGGCCCTTGATGGTGCAGCAGTCTAGTTCTTGAGAATAGCTCCCTTCTCCACGGTCTGAATAATAAGGCCTTCCTCCTCATCCTCCTCAACTATCGCACCGCAATCCATGTCTTCATCATCCAGGAACAGATTCCATATGCCAACTAGAACTTCATCTTCTTCGGACTCCCACATCATGTCAGCTTGATGAAATGAATGGATCAAATGTGGTACCGGTTGATCTAGATGGTAATAAAGACCACGCCATGGTGGCGACCAATTCTGATAATCGTGCCAGGTGTATTCATATCTAAGCCCAAAAGTTGTGTCGTGACGCTTTAGCTGTATCGGTTTGGTGATCCCCTGGAGATTCTTACCAAGACCCTTGCCAGGCTCATACCCTGTCCATGCCAATATGCCTTCTATCTTACTGGTCCATCATTTATCCTTTTCAATTGCGTTGACGTGCTCGATGTGATGGTATGTTTCTCTACCTAACTTCATTCTATTCTCGATGACCGGAACAGTTTGACTGGTGTAAATGGGATTACTTTCGTCCTTATAGATGATCACTTCCTGATGGTTCCACTCAAACTTCACGACCTGATGTAGAGTAAAAGCTACGGCCCCAACGGCATATATCCAAGGTCATCCTTATAATAGGTTGTAGGTGGCAAATATGTCCAACACTTGAAACTCAACATCAAACCAAGTTAGACCCATCTATAGGCTGAGGTTGGTTTCCCCAATTGTGGCCCTTTGAGACCCATCAAATGCTTTCACATTCATATTTCCTGCTCGTATCTCGTGCAGGCCTTTACCCAATCTTTTCAGAGTAGTTAGTGGACATATGTT
>AWOL01S0057326.1:18270-33907 GCA_000715115.1 Nicotiana otophora
TAGGTTGTTGGTATCTGGGAGGTGAAGGTTGATATGTGGGTGGGAGTGTTTGGTATGTAAGAGGAGATTTTGGACCTTGGGCTACCATCACCGCACCTACTTCTTTCTTTTTGGAGATACCTCCTGACTGTAAGGCTTTATTTGTGGCTTGGAGTGCTTCAAAATTTGTCACCATTCCGCTTTTGATCCATTCTTATATTCTTTCTCCCAATTTGATGATGTCAGAAAATTTATGGTTTTCAATAACCATCAGTCTTTCGTAGTATTGCGGATCCTGAGCTCTGATGAAGAACTTATTCATTTGTTCTTCTTCCAGTGCTGTCCTTACTTTTGTAGCTTCAGACCTCCACCGAGTAGCATACTCGCGGAAAGTTTTTGTTGGCCTCTTCTTGAGATTCTAAATGTAGAAAATGTCTGGTGCATTTTTCTGTGTTAAACCTGAACCTATCCATGAAGTTTGATGCCATGCTCACCCAATTAACCCATTTATTTGGATTCTGACTGATGTACCAAGACAGGGCATCTCCGGTGAGGCTTCTCATGAAAAACTTCAAGCGGATTCTTTCATCCCTGCCAACTCCTACAAGCTTTCACAATACATTCTCAAGTGCACCTTCGGATCACCAGTTCCGTCGAACATTTCAAACTTAGGAGGTTTGTAACCCTCTGGCAATTCTACATCTGGCTGAATACACAAAACTTCATAATTCAAACCCTCAACGCCTTTGCCCCCTTCGACACTTTGAACTCTGCTAGTAAGTTTCTTGAGTTCCTCCACCATGTTCTTGATGACCAGGTCCTTCTCAGCGGATTCAGGTATGTATATGGTCTGTTGTGGGGTGTGGGGTAAGGTTTCCACATATATGGGATTGCTTTGGTGGATTCTAGGAATCTGGGCATAATGGTGGTCATTAGTTGAGTTTTATGGGTCAGGAGTAGGTTGTGGTGCATTCTGAGGGGTGTGGTATATTGTTGTTTGTGGTTATTGAGTTGGGCGGTGATGGTGTTGTTGAGGAGTAGGTATCGGCGGAGGATTGTAGTTCTGAGGAGGTGTGGCGTATTGATGTGGTGCGGGAGGATTTGGCGGATTTTGTGTGGTTTGGGGAGGTACCAGGTTTTGGGCATTTGTATTTTGTTGGTTAAGGTCGGGCACCTTTAGGGTGAGGGAAAGGTTTTCCAAGTTCTGGACCTACTCAAATTCCCCTTGTAGCTCCAATATATTTTGTTCCAGATGTAGGACCAATTCGTTCTGTGCTGGAGTATTCCGACCGTCTGAGGTTTCAACTGTCTCTGCATTGTCCTTTCTGATACCGCTTAAATCATCCATTTTTCCCTTTGCTTTTGCCTTTAGGATCACTTAGTGGAGGAGGAGGTGGAGGACCTTTGGATCTAGTATGATATGCGGATGATACCAGTATGCACGAACCAACCTTTTGGGAATGGGAATAAACAGAAGAAATGAAAAACAAAAAGGTAACCAAGTCAGCAAGGGATATTGAAAGAATTCTTGCAATAGTGAACATGTGTTGCAAAATTAGTAAATAAATTTGCGTCCTAGTTTGGGGGAGCTCGTTGTGCCCGAGGTAGGCCTAAATGACACATAGACTTGGAGAAAATTGATGCCAATAATTGTGTCATTTCATTAATGTGAAGATGAATCAAATCCATACTAAGACGACAATAATAAGAAAATTACTAATGGCATTTGCCATATTACATTCGAAATCTAAAACTAAGCTAAAAGAAGTAAAGAACATCATTTCCTAATCTACTTGGTCCCAAAAGGACCTTCTCCATACTTGGCCATCTTGGATCCATCAATCAGGTTCCCCAGGTCGCGCATGTCCAATAGTAGTAAGCCCTTGCTAGGTGCCCTCCCTCATTGCCTTCCGTATTCTAACAATCCGAGAGCCTCTTCCCTATCTTCCCCTTAAGTTCCATTAACCCTTGTTTCAAATACTCCAATCTTTCTGTTAATTTAGTAGCAATTTCTTTCCATTCGCTGAAGGCTTTCATATCTACTTTGTGTTGTTCCAAATGTCTAGCTTCAGACTCGAAAACCCTCTTGCGCAACATCCTATACTTGACTTGTGCTTCAGCAACATCGTCTATAACCCTATTTTTCAGATTGATCCCTGGCTTGACATCTCCCGCTATATCATCTACCAACCATGATGTGTAGAAGTACACATGGCTGGCATGATACCTATCTACCTCGATAGTATCTTTCTCCATAATGACCTTTTGATTCCACATATGCTGCGCCTCGAATTTGAACGGAATGACGTTCCCTTTAAAGTCTGCTTTATACTGGACCATGTTGGAAACCCGAGGTATAACCTGTTTTTTTCCCGCTTGCCTCATTACCCTTATAGGAGCATAAGGATAGATTCCTCTTATCTCGATCAGCACTAGATGAGTGGTTTCTCTTGACCTCATGATGAACTCGCTGTTAGGGAGCCATTCGAACATCCAATGTACCTTTTTGTCCGTCAAATTGCTGAAGAAACACACCCAGCTCATAGCACTTCCAGGTTGCGCAATCCTATCTGGGTAAATGTCATTCTTTTTGGATAATGGTAGGCTATGTAGTCATTCAATGGTCATCGCAGAAGCTCTTAACGATATTCACCTCTCTGGAAATGTTCTAATAACCAAACCTGCAGCAACAAATTACAACCCTCGAAGTGCCCATACACATGCTTGCATCGATCTAGAGCGCGATACATTTCGGCCAAGATCATGGGGACGATAGTGTAAGTTTGTCCCTCAATTCCTTCCATTAGAGTCCTAGCAACCATGGCTAAGAGAGTGTGAATCATCCCCCCTTTCATCATAAATATCAACAACCCCAAGAAACAGACAATGAACACAAAAACTCGGCGGTATGTCCAACCCAAAGAAGTAATGGAAAGTTCCTCACGGTGAAGCTGATATGACTTGCTATGCACATAAAGTTCATAAAGGAATTCAAATGGTATGTATGACTCCTTCAGATAGATTAATTCATCATTTTTCTTAAAACCCATCATTTTCAAATAAAACACGGGGAGTGCGATTTTCTGGCACTAATAAACCCGGACTATCCCATGGCAGCCTAGCGAAGCCTCCTATTTCCTCTAAGAGAGGGGTCATCTCTACATTACCAAAGTGAAAGACAACTTTTTTCTCATCCCAAAACATAGTGGCAGCCTCAATCAATGCGTTATTTGGCCGAATGTCCAATAATAAAGGTAAATTTACGAGGACCCTTTTCACATGATTCTAGTCACTAGGTGAGAGGTTATTCCACCGATCAAGCAGCACAAGTGGGATGTTTTGAACTATGCCAAACCTGGGAACTTCGTGCCTCATTTCCTGCAAAACAAATAGATTATTCCTTCCCCCCTCCGGGTCTGACTATTTATACATTAATGATCAACATACCGGCGTGTGTTCTCCAAGTAATGCACATATCGTGATGGTATCCTTTGGGATTACGGAAATCCCGACGAACTTTGAATAAGGCTTGCCTTAGCGAGTTATCACGCGGACAACGTTCTAACCCATTCTAGGTTTGGACATGATGCATGCACAGTTAATATTTAAGTGGGGTTTCTAGAAATAGGTACCCTCAAGCGGACAACTTTAGAGGGAAAGGAACGGAACTGTCGACGGCACCGTTGATCGACTAGTTTTACCGCAAATAAGCCTTTCCAAATTTAAAGGGTGATTTGGAAAAGCGCGGAAACTCATCAAGTGCCGCTATGGTATTGGTTGGACACGAGTGGAATATGATGTGTAGCATGCTTTATGCAAAGATAATAACACGTTGCCTAGTATTTGTATGATAAATATGTAAAAAGTGGTAAATACAGTATTAAGGTAGAACATAAAAGAGAGACAAAGGAAGAAGTTAGTCCGTGGAAGATATGCGAGAATGTAATAAAGCAAACAATATAGTAGTCTTTAAACAAATGAAGAGCAGTTAGGGCAAATAAGGGCGAATAGGGAAAGAGATGTGCATGTCGTAACAAATTTAAGAAAATAAAGGCGGAGAAGGGAAGGGACGTACATGTTATAATGGTTTTAGACAAGTAAAGGTGAATGCGAAAGGGATGTGAGTGTTATAGAAAATCTAACAAATAAAGATGGAAAAGGAATGTGTGTTTTATAACAAAGAAAACTAATCCACATAAGCCAAATTAATTATGGTAAGAGCCTAAGTGTAAATCCCCAGCAGATTCGCCATGCTATCGTGCCCCAATTTCTCTCACGAAATGTGGGCTTCGACGTGTGAAACCTCTTTTAAAGGAGGTATTAAAAGAGGAGAGTCACCACCTAACGGTTTTTAAAGTGCGTTAGGGCACCTATTATGCAGATAACTCTGTTTTAACTAGTCTACGTCACCAAAGATCGAGTAAGGGCTCAAGTTACCTCAAAGAGAAGGTGTTAGGCACTCCTCGAGGTCCACAATTGTGGGTCTCGGCTGAACTTAAGATTATGTTGATTATGACTAGGATAGGTGATCAAATAAACAAAGGTGTTCAAAAGTCACAGAACTTTATTACAACATGATTAATACAGATCTTAGTGAGAATATAGGGATACAACTATTTAGATCTAATAACAGCATATAAAGAGGAGGGGGTCCTAAGCTTTTTAGCCTAAAGGATCATGCGGGTATCATAAGCTAATTGTTGAGAGTTTTAAGTTACCAATCCTATATATGCAATGCCTAAGTGATCTACGCAATTGGGTACAACAGAATCTGCTAGGGAAAGAGTCCCAGAATTATTCATACGACATGCATGAAGCAGTGTTTGAATGGTCTAGTATTAACCAATTATAGCGAGCAATTATTTCCTATAGGCAGGATCTCTAACGCATAGTACTTTAGAGCTTGTTTTATTTATTCTTAGTCCTATGAACAAAATTTCTAGTGAACGATGTGATACAATAACAAATGAAATGATCAAAATCCTTTAGGCATGATTTTTAGTGAGTAACTGAAGTGAATTGAAGGAAAGTTCATTTTTGTTCCTATAGGCACGTTTCTGATATATTTTGAAAGTAATCATGCAAGTTGAAAGGGTGCCTGCTCCCTATAAGCATGTTGTCTATAAACACATAGCAGTAGACATAGCATTTGCACTCATGATTAATAGTAAACAAGTAATGTATGTGTGTGCTTCCCTAATGTCATGATCCCTACGATGCTCATGTAATCGAACAAATAGCAAACATATTACCAAATCCTATAGGCATGTTATCTACCCATTGTATGCAAATATTAAAATTTTTCCCATTCCTTTTTACTAATAACCCCAATCGTTTATACAAAGATTATTACATACCCAACAATGAGTAAAAGTAATGATGTTACATAACAGTAACAATAGGCCCACAGGAGGCCCAAATAAAATAACTAAATACCCAGCATTACTGGGATTTAGATATCTCTCACATAGCATACCCAGGCCTTCAACAAAGAGCCATATTCAATACATGACTCAGGGATCCATAGAGGAGTCCATACCAATTCAATGAGCCAAAACACAAGTGTTGCACCACTTGGAACAACCAATATAGATATACAGTACCTGACAAGAACTAGGATACTAGGGACAGTTTTGGAGGTTGAAAGAATGACTAGGGCCAAGCCCTAGTGTGTCATAGTTCACAAGGGCCTCAATGAACCCTGAGCAGTGCTCACACTAGGGAGGTCAGTAGTAAGAGCCTTGGTAGCCTTGGCTTTCAGCCGGCTAAAAATGAGAGGTTAAAGATAGCATAGATAACAAATGAGGGAGAATGGAAAATGGTTGAGGGACATGAATTGAGAGAATACACTTATAACTTAAAGTAGACATAGCAAGGATGAGAACACAAAGCAACTAATCAAATAGGTCACAAAGAATAAACGTAGGTTCAACAGGGAATTAGAAGCATGTTCAACACTTAGTAAAATAACACATAGACGGCCACATATTGAAAGAGTTAGGGGAAAAACAAGTTTGCAAGATTGACAAAGATTATCATGCACAAGTGCATAATACTAACAAATTGAAACCTAAAAAGTTCAAATCATGCTAAGTATACAGTCTAGTGTCATAAGACAGACATGTTAACTCTCATCAGGGAATAAGACAACATTCAGACATGATAGGGGAACACGCATTGTGACAGGTCAAGTAATCACTGAAGGAACAAAGAATTAAGTGAGCCAAAGACATGCTGGGGGACATATTAGCAGGAAATCAAGGTCATAGTTGATAAAAAGAAAGAATCTTAACACAAATTAGAAAACATTACATATGCAAGATAATCATTGCAAAGGTTCAGAACAGAGTGAAAATAACCTCATGTCAAATGGCAAACGCGGGCATTTAAGTATTGACTAGTAGACTAATTAACTAGGGAAGGTCTAAGTTATGCTAGGGATTCATCTTAAAACAGTTCAAACATGGTATTGCAACGAAGTTGAGATAATTGCTCTATAATTTAAAGCCATCATCAAAGGGGTATGAGATCAAATGAGCATGCTGAGTGACACAATAACAGAGAAATAAGTCATAGTTAACAGTGAAAGTCTTAACACAGGCTATTACAGATGTGAGGCATTTATTACAGAGATTCAGGACAAAGCAGGTAAGCATATTCATGAACATTCAGACACCAATACACTAGCTAAGTGAGCTTAGGAGGATTCATATTATCCAAGTTAGACATAGACAATCTCAGAACTAGCAGCATTAGAAGGAGTTAAATGCTAGAGAGATTTAAAACGAATGTAATGCTAATAGAGTTGTGCATAAAAGTAGCCCAGAAACACATTAAGCCATAGATTTCAAAAGCGAGAGCACATGCAAATCAGAGACTCATAAAAAATAAAATTTCAAAAGATCAAGTGACTTACCAGATAAACGGACAACAACAAAGAATAAAAATTCCACAAGAACCTAGAATCTCAATGCGTCAAAGTTCGCAGGAGCTTCAAAAGAACTCCGGGAAAAGATCACACCAAGGGAAAATTCGAATAACACAATCTCAGTGGCCTTGGCTTTCAGCCGGCCAAAATAAAGTACAGAATAAGAGAATGAGGGAATCACAGAACAAAGCTCCAAGTTTTAGTGAAAGTGTATCGATTCTGTCTGCTTCAAAGGGGGATGGGGAGGGGTTTATATAGTGATAGAAATCGAACCAGTAAACAAGGAAAATTATAAAATCAAACATAAATAAGGAAGTATTAACATACAGAATCAATAAAAATCGGATTAGGGAAGAAATAGGTAAACCCTAATTGATAGAAATCAAAGATTGGCCAAACATATTAGCTAATTAGACCCATATAGCCATGGTCATGATGTATATGGACTAAATACTGTCCAGATTCAAGCGATTGAAGTCGAATGGCCGGATTTTGAGAGATAGTACTTGCCATGTTTAGGCAAGTACTAGGTGATACCTTAATTTTGTAGAAAGTAACGAGATAACACACAAAATGTAAGGAAATCATGGAGAGAATCCATGGTTGAGACAGATTTGGAGAGATTTGAGGGGGCGGCTAGGGTTTCTGTGGAGAGAGGAGAAGGTTCGAGAGGATTTGAGGGCGGCGGACGGGCAAAATAAGGGTTAGGGTTTGGGTGAGGTTAATTTAAAAGGAGAGGATGAATGAGGGCCATTGATCTTGAAAGATCAACGACAAGGATTAAAAATTTGAACGGGGCGGGTCGATTAATGGGTACGGAGCAGTTTTGGGTTAAGGGGTTGTTTGGCTTTGGGCTGGGTATTTGAGTGTTTGGGCCATTCATTTGGTCCGAAATTGGTTTAAAAATTGGGTTGTTGTTTAAATACCCAAAATGTATCAAATATAATTTATTAAAGTAATTAATAAATAACAAAAAATATTATTTGTGCACTAAAATAATTGAAATTAATAATTTAACATTATAAAAATAAAAATAAAAATAAAAAGCTATTTTGGCACAAATAATGTAATTACACATGAATATAGGCTATTATTGCAAAAACTGTGAAATTAGCTTAAAAATGAAAATGCAATTGTTGAAAAAATAAAGTAAAATATTATAAAATATACATGTTGGTGTAAATGATAAGTTTGTATGATTAATTCATCACAAAATAATTTAAAGGATAATTATTATATATTTATATAATATAAATGTAGAAAGAAATTGATTTAGAGCTTTAAAAATTATGAAAAATTATAGAAAATGCTTGTATAGATTTGTAAACTAATTGATGATGCAAATATGCCATTTTGAAAGTATATATGCATTTTTAGAAAAACTGAGGGAAAAATTGGGTATCAACAATTTCAACCCTAGGTTAGGTTTGTTACTTATTGAGTACATGGGGTCGGTTGTACTCATACTACACTTCTGCACCTTGCGTGTAGATGTTGGATGCTAATATTATGGAGATTGACGGGAGCTGAATTTGAAGATGTACATGTGTTCCGGTTGTAGTTGCCTCTTGTTCAAGGTAGCCTTAGATTTATAAAAATCTATTTATGTACATTTCAAACAGATGATGTATTTATTTCATACTAGCTTTGTAAATTCTAATCTTAAAAGCTCATGATTTGTACTACCAGTCCTTGGGGAGTGTATTAGAGTCAGTTAAATATTAATTTAATTGGATAGTTGTTAACTAGCTTACCGAGCGGGTTGGGTTAGGTGCCATCACGACTAGTTAGGTTTTGGGTCGTGACAAGAAGCTTTCTAAGAAGTTAACTAAATGGGGGACCAATTCCATGAATGGTATGCACCTTCACGTGAGGTGTATGGCTCATATTATGAATCGTATTGTTTAGGATGGTATAAAAGAATCAACTATGTTTATTGAACGTATTAGGCAAGCAATGAGATATATCAGGCAGTCTCCTGCTAAGTGGAAAAAGTTTCAGGAATGTTATGATGAAGGAAATCTAGTTAGGAGATCTTTATGTTTGGATATTCCTACAAGGTGGAATTCTACATACTTGATGTTGAACAAGGTTATTGAATATGAGAGTGCAATTTTAGAATATGTTGATCATGATATTGGCTTGTCACATCATCTTGAGTTTGTTGATATGGTGGATGGAAGTCCTGCAGGTACACTTTTGAGTAGTGATTGGGAGGATGTAAAGAAATTGACAAAATTTTTTGAAATCTTTTATAAGCTTACTTTAAAGGTATCTGGATTACTTTATGTCACATCAAATCATCATTTTCTTAAAATTTGTGAAGTTGTTGTTTACTTAAAATAATTAATATTAAATGAAGATGTTCTTTTGGGTTCAATGGAAAAGAAGATGAAAGAGAAATTTGATAAGTATTAGGATGATCCAGAAAAAATGAACAAGATGATTTTCATTTCATATATTTTGGATCCTCAGTACAAGTTTGATTCTATTAGTTTTGCACTTGCGAAGATGTTTGAAGAAAAAGGGCCAATTATCGCGATGGAAGTCCATACATACGTGACTTTATTTTTTGATGAGTATGTAAGCTCTCATTCAAAATATAAAGGTTGTCGTCTTTCTTCATGTTTATCTAACTCTTCATCGGATACAATAGTGTCACGACCCAAAATTCCAACCTGTCGTGATGGCGCCTATCTTGATACTAGGCAAGCCGATAATCTCAATAAACCATAATTTCTCCTAAGTTTGAAAATATAATATTTAAATACAATACAAAATCCCACAAATACTGATAAGAACACTCCCCAAAACCTGGTGTCACTGAGTACATGAGCATCTAATATGAATACAAGTCTGAAAAATAAAACCCATAACAGTTTGAGACCAAATACTATAAATAAGGAGATATGGAAGGAGAGGCAAGGTCTGCGAAACACGGCAGCTAACTCTAAATCTCCAAAAACTCAATTGTGCGAAGAATCAACACCCGCTAAGTCCGGGAACACCTGGATCTGTACACGAAGTGCAGGGTGTAGTATGAGAACAACCAACTCAGCAATTAACAATAATAAATAAGGAACTGAAGATAGTAACGAGCTACACCGTTATAGTTCACTTTCAGTAATTCCAGCAAAGAATAGACATTCTTTCAAATCCAACAGTTTAAAGTCATATCATTTTTATACAGTTCAAATTCATGTAATCCGAATATAAAATCCTTCAGAGTATTTCACAACAATGACAGATAGCAACTAAGTGCAACAACAAATGAAAAGCAAGTACAACCCCTCAGGGCAACAGTCACTCAACTCATCACAATAGCTCAACCACTCGGCTCTGAGCCCTCAGCACTCACACTTAATGGGTACCCGCGCTCACTGGGTATGTACAGACTCCGAAAGGGCTCCTACAGCCCAAGCGCTATAATCTGCACGGACAACTCACGTGATATAATATAAATATCTAGATCTGCACGGTCAATTCACGTGCTGCACGGCCAACTCACGTGCTATAGTATAATATAAGGATCTGCACAGACAACTCACGTAATGTACGGCCAACTCACGTGCTATAGTATAATATAAGGATCCAGATGGACAACTCACGTAATGTACGACCAACTCACGTGTTATAGTATAATATCTCACAATCAGGCCCTCGGCCTCACTCAGTCATAAGGCTCTCCAGTCTCCCGGGCTCTCCACAATCATAAAATCAGCCCAAACAACAATGATACGATACATCAATAATGAACAATAGAGACTGAGATAAAATAAACAAGTAAATTGTGACTGAGTACAAAATAATAATTAAGCAAATAGTTCAACATGTACACGGCCTTTGTGATTCCCCATAGTACCAACATGGTTTATAGTCAAATTTCCACAACACATAGAGAGCACATAGCTATCAACAAGTCATTCAAATTTACAGTTTCCACAGGACGGACCAAGTCACAATCCCCTCGGTGCACGCCCACACGCTCGTCACCTAGCACGTGCGTCACCTCCAAAATAATCACATGACACAAATACAATCCGGGGTTTCATACCCTCAGGACCAGATTTAAAACTGTTACTTACTTCAAACCGCGTAATTTTTTATTCTGCAATGGCTTTTCCTCTTGAATTGGCCTCCAAACGCCTCGAATCTAGCCACAAATAATTCGATTCAGTCAATAAAATTTATTGGAATTAATTCCATACGAAAATGCTAATTCTCCATAAAATTCTGAAATTTAGCTCAAAAATCTCCCATGGGCCCCACGTCTCGGAACTCGACAAACATTATAAAATCCGGAATCCCATTCAACCACGAGTCTAACCATACAAATTTTACTCAAATCTGACATCAACTCGACCCTCATATCTCCAACCAAGAGGGTTTTCACAATTTTCCAACTTAATTCACCGATTAAATGTTACAAACGACCATGGATTCGGGCAATTTAACCAATATTGAGTTAAGATCACTTACCCCATTGTTTTCCTTGAAAAACTCCCAACATCCGCCTTTTCCCGAGCTCCAATCCGTTTTCAGAACTTAAACCCTCTGCCCAAATATTTACTCTACGTGATCGCGAATATTCCAACGCGATCGCACAGAACAATTTTCCATCGCTCAGATTTAACTCTACACGATCGCGAACTTTGCCACGCGATCGCGATGCACATCATCACAAACTTACGCGATCACAGACCTAACCACGCGATCGCGAAGCACAAATGCGTGATTTCCATTTCTGCCCCATTTCCTCTACTCGAACGCGACCTTCTTTACGTGTTCGTGAATAACAAACTCACATATCTACGCGATCGCGAAGCACAAAATGGCACTGCCTCAAATTAACCCTACGCGATCGCAGATATCCCCACACGATCGCATAGAATAAAACCCCCACTGACCAACTAAGCCTACGCGATCGCAGACGCATTCACGCGATCACGTAGAAGGAAAACAGTATCAGATATCAAACAATTCCAGCAGCTGTTCAAGTCCAAATTTTTGATCCGTTAACAATCCATAACTCACTTGAGCCCCTTGGGACCTCAACCAAATATACCAACAAGTCCTAAAAATATCATACGGAGCTATTGAAATCATCAAAATTCAAATCTGGGGTCGTTTACATATAGGTCCATATCCGGTCAACTTTTCTAACTTAAATTTTCAATTATGAGACTAAGTGTCTCATTTCATTTCGAATTCCTTCCGAACCCGAACCAACTAACCCGGTAAGTCATAAAACAACTATAAAGCACAAATTGAGCAGTAAATGGGGGAACGGGGTTATAATATTCTAAACGACCGACCGGGTCGTTACATTCTCCCCTCTCTTAAACAAACGTTCATCCTCGAATGGGTTTAGAACAATACCTGGAGTCTCAAATAAGTGTGGATATTTGCTCCGTATCTCCTGCTCAATCTCCCAAGTATCTTCTCCGACTGGTTGACCTCTCCACTGTACCTTCACTGATGCTATGTTCTTTGACTTCAGCTTTCGAACCCGCCGGTCTAAAATAGCCACTGGCTACACATCATAAGTCAAATTACCGTTCAATTGTACTGTACTGAAATCCAGAATATGAGACGGATCCCCGACATACTTTCGGAGCATGGATACATGGAACACTAGATGAACACCTGATAGACTAGGTGGCAAAGCAAGTTCATAAGTCACCTCTCCAATTTTCTTATGTATCTCAAAAGGCCCAATATACCGAGGGTTCAACTTGCCCTTCTTCCCAATATACTGAGGGTTCAACTTGCCCTTCTTCCCGAACCTCAACACACTCTTCATTGGTGAAATCTTGAGCAGAACCTTCTCCCCATCCATGTAAGCAACATCACGGACCTTCCTGTCGGCATAACTCTTTTGTCTAAACTGCGCCGTGCGAAGCCGCTCCTGAATCACTTTGACATTCTCTAAAGCATCCTGAACCAAGTCAGTACCCAATATTCTAACCTCACCCGGCTCAAACCAACCCACCGAAGACCGACACCATCTCCCATATGAAGCTTCATACAGAGCCATCTGAATGTTTGACTGGTAGCTATTATTGTAAGCAAACTCCGTGAGTGGCAGAAATTGATCCCAAGAACCCCCAAAATCAATGATACAAGCGCGTAGCATATCCTCCAATATTTGAATAATGCGCTCGGACTGTCCGTCCGTCTGAGGGTGAAATGTTGTACTCAACTGAACCTGTGTGCCTAATTCTCGTTGCACTGCTCTCCAAAACTGTGATGTAAATTGTGTGCCCCGATCTGAAATGATGGACACTGGCACACCATGTAGGTGAACAATCTCGCGAATATAAAATCTAGCCAACCGCTCCGAAGAATAATTAGTACCAACTGGAATAAAATGCGCAGATTTGGTCAACCGATCTACTATCACCCAAACAGCATCAAACTTTCTCAAAGTACATGGAAGCCCAACTACGACATCCATTGTAATACGCTCCAATTTCCACTCCGGAATTTCAAGTCTCTGAAGCAATCCTCCAGGCCTCTGATGTTCATACTTTACCTGTTGACAATTTAGACACCAAGCTACAAACCCAACTATATCTTTCTTCATCCGCCTCCACTAATAGTGGTGCCTCAAATCCTGATACATCTTCGCGGCACTTGGATGAATGGAGTACCGCGAACTGTGAGCTTCCTGGAGAATCAGCTCACGCAAACCATCTACATTAGGCACACATAGCATGCCCTGCATCCGTAATACCCCGTCATCTCCAATAGTGACTTTCTTGGCATCACCGTGCTGAACCGTGTCCTTAAGGACAAGCAGATGTGGATCAACATACTGGCACTCTCTGATGTGATCATATAAAGAAGACCGAGAAACCACACAAGCCAAAATTCGATTTGGCTCGAAAACATCCAATCTAACAAACTAATTAGCCAAGGCTTGAAAATCCAAGGCTAAAGGCCTATCTGCTACCGGTAAGTATGCTAAGCTGCCCAAACTCTCCGCCTTACGACTAAAAGCATCGGCCACCACATTGGCCTTTCCGGGATGATAGAGAATGGTGATATCATAATCCTTAAGAAACTCCAACCACCTTCGCTGCCGCAAATAAAGATCCTTCTGTTTAAACAAATGTTATAGACTCTTATGGTCGGTATATACCTCACACTGGACACCGTACAAATAATGCCGCCAAATTTTTAAGGCATGAACAATAGCTGCTAACTCAAGATCATAGACTGGATAATTCTTCTCATGTACCTTTAACTGTCTGGATGCATAGGCAATCACCCTACCGTCTTGAATCAGCACTGCATCGAGACCAATACGCGACGCGTCACAATACACAGTATAAGACTCCGTACCTGTAGGCAACACCAATATTGGAGTTGTAGTCAAAGTTGTTTTGAGCTTCTGAAAGCTCTCTTCACACTCATCTGACCACTTGATCGGATCACCCTTCTGGGTCAATTTAGTTATATGCCATGCAAGAGACGAGAATCCCTCCATAAAACGATGATAATAACCGGCCAAGCCGAGAAAACTCCAAATCTCAGTAACTGAAGATAGTCTGGGCCAATTCTGAACTGCCTCTATTTTCTTCAGATCCACCTTAATTCCTTCACTGGACACTATATGTCCCAAGAATGCCACCGAACTAAGCCAGAACTCACACTTAGAGAATTTGGCATAAAGTCTCTCATCTCTAAGCCTCTGTAATACAATACCCAAGTGTTATACATACTCCTCTTGGCTACGTGAGTACACCAGAATATCATCAATAAATACCACTACAAATAAATCAAGATATGGCCGGAATACACTATTCATCAAATGCATAAATGTTGCTGAGGCATTGGTTAGCCCAAAAGATATCACCAAAAAATACATAGTGGCCATAACGAGTTCTGAATGTCGTCTTTAGAATATCCGAATCCCGAATTTTCAACTGGTGATACCCAGATCTCAAATCAATTTTGGAGAACACCCTCGCTCCCTAAAGCTGGTCAAATAAGTCATCAATACACGATAAGAAATATTTATTCTTGATTGTAACATTGTTCCACTGCCTATAATCGATGCAAATCTGCATAGTACCATCTTTCGTTTTCACAAACAGAACCGGTGCACCCCAAGGTGACACACTAGGCCTAATAAACCCTTTTTCAAGGAGTTCGTAAAGTCGCTCTTTCAATTCTTTTAACTCAACTGGTGTCATACAATACAGAGGAATAAATATGGGTTGAGCGCCCTACACCAAGTCAATACCGAAATCAATATCCCTGTCGGGCGGCATACCCGGTAGGTCTGCAGGAAATACATTCGGAAAGTCTCGCACGATCGGTACTGAATCAATAATAGGAGTATTTGTATCAACATCTCTCACAAAGGACAAATATGACAAGCATCGCTTTCCAACCATACGCTGGGCTTTCAAATAAGAAATTACCCTGCTAGGAACAAGATCTAGAGAACCCCTCCATTCAACCTTTGGCAACCACGGCATTGTTAACGTCACGATTTTTGCGTGACAGTCCAGAATAGCATGACATGGAGACAACCAATCCATACCCAAGATTACATCAAAATCAACCATACCGAGTAATAAGAGATCAACTCTAGTCTCCAGTTCCCCAATAGTTACCACACACGACTGATACACACGACTGATACACACGATCCAAAGTAATAATATCGCCCACCGGTATAGATACACAAACAGGTGAAACAAAGGACTCACAGGGCAT
>AWOL01S0057336.1:0-13265 GCA_000715115.1 Nicotiana otophora
CCGGTCCCGGGCCTGGACCGACCCACTTGCCAGCCTTACCTATAGCGATGGAATATTTTCGTAGAAAGCCCATATACCTTCCTCCATTTTGGACTGCCAACAGCTTCCAAACTTATTCTTTCAGCATCCTCGTCTGAAGGTTGGCTTGGCTCGCCCGATTCACCAGATGGATGACTACGAATGAATTCCTCCACATTACTTTGGTAGCGAGCCTACATTATTTTAAATTAAATTAGTATTTAAAAATTCTTATAAAAGTAAATTATAACACTTAAAGAAAATTGAAAGCTTACATATGCAGTCTCTGCCCGGTCCTCGACCCACCTATCTCTATCCCCCTCTTTCTTCTTCTTTACAATATGCGTCTCCTTGAATAGCTCATCATGGCTCATTGGACGCCCATACTTCTTTTACTGAAAACAAATTAATTTAGTTAATAAATAGAATTGATATACTTAGAAAAGTAAAATAATTTAAGCAATTACCAATCTTTTTTTTATTATCCCCAGGTTGATCGCACCTCCAGTGTGCAAGGAGCCTTCCTTCTCGGATGCGCGAGCTTTCTTTCATTTTTCTCTCATCTCTAAGAAATCCATGGTCTGCCATTGTCTTAACAAATCATTCCATAAATCCTCAAGACACCAGTCAGGCCTCTTGTTCTTCTTTCTAGCATCCGAGAAATTATCCGCCAATCTCTTGCGAGCTTTATGATAAAAATTTGCAGCCACTTTCGCGCTATAGCGGTCTTCCCATACACACTTGCTCTACATTTCAAAAGTTAAATATTAGATGAAAACATCATAAATATAAATTATTAAACTGCTTAAAAGAACATTTATACCTTAAATTGATTGAAAATTTTCTTCTTAAGCGAGAATGTGAAATCAGTCCAAGTCGCATAAGGGCCATCATAAAGCTTTCTGATGGAATTGGTAATTATCTTCCTAGTCTGCTTACCCGGCTTGAACCTACAATTAAATAATAAAAACACATGAATATCTTAGTAAAAACATTACAAAACAATAGACATAAAAATAACAAATAAACTCTTACCCATCACCCCCAGGGACTATGATGATCCTGCCATAGCGATCATAATGCACTACCTCTAGATCATCATCCTCAGCATATGTATCAGAGGCATGTGTAGATGGTGTAGGGGGCTCAGAGCTACTACCTCACAGGCAAAGGCCTGAAATAGATGGAGTCGATGATGAAGATGGTTGCGATCCCTGTGACTGCGACATAGCTGGATGCGACCCAAGTGGTTGTGATACTGATGGTTGTGACCCGAGTGGCTGTGACATGGATGGATGCGATCCATGTGGCTGTGATATGTAGGGATGTGATCCACGTGGATGTGATGCACATGGCTGCGATCCACGTGGCTGTGAGGTATCTGGACTGTATGTCGGACGTATAGTCCTATGGCCCTGTGATGGAAGACCTGGTGTCTTGCTGAAGGAGTAGGGCTCGTGATGCTGTGGGAGCTCAGTATAGCCGTGTGGTGGAGGATAAGACATATGCATCTCTGAAGAGGGTGGAAAAGAGGGAGTATTATTATCTACCCTCCTCTTTCCCTTCCCAGCCTTTTCTCGACCCCGAGAACTAGTAGGGTCATTGCTACCTTGACCCTTGCCTGCCATCTACAAAATATAATACATATTTAGATTGAAACATATAAGAAACTAGCTATAAAACGGGAATGCTTTAAAAAACCAACTTTTTAATCCTCGTCGACGTATTGTTCCTCGTCCGAGAATTCTTCGTCCTCACTTGTTTGAATTTCATCAGTTGATTCTTCGCCCTCATTTTCTATAATTGTTACTTTATTTATATCAACTTCTTCCAATATACGTTCAGGATGTTCCAAATTATTTTCTAACTGATCGTCCACTATTTGGTGAATACCGGAGATATCATTTTGATATGCAACATCTAATACATTCTCGACTTCCACCCTACCCACAGGCTTAGTTTTTATTACAACCCACCAATCGGACTTATTCCGTCGCAATGAATAAGGAGCATAATACACTTGCCTAACGTTATGTGCAATTATGAAAGGATCATAGCGATCATACTCCCTCGTATGATTAACCTCAATTATGTTGTATTGGTGGTGTACTCTTGTACCTCTTTTTGGATTTGGGTCAAACCACTTGCATCTAAAGAGTATCAATTTCTTATATGGCCAACCTGTATATTCTAGTTGTAATATTTCTTTGACCGTATAATCAGTATCTCCAACTTGGTTGCCATCACCACCTTAAACCCATACCCCGTTGTTGTTGCTATTTTTATTTTTAGAGCAATCCTCTGTATGAAACTTATAACCTTTCACTACGTACTTAGACATTGTTGTGACCTGAAGCCCAGGTCCCCATGAAAACATGACAGTCATGACTTTTCAAATGGCTCAACTTCCCTACCTCCATATCTACGTTTTTTCCTAGATTCGACGCATAACCCTTAGGCATCTTCAATTTCGTAACCCAATCACAAATTTATCGCCTTTCCTCCAAAGTGAATGTGTAACTTGCTTTGGGCTTGAACACCTTACCATTGTTTGCTATCTGCAAGTATAATTCAGGTTGCGTGCAATATTCTTGTAAGTCCATTCTAGCCTTCGGGTTATCTTTTGTCTTACATTTAACATTCATCACTCTATTGAACAAATTGTCAAAATAATTCTTCTCTATATGCATGACATCAAGGTTGTGTTGGAGAATATTATCTTTCCAATAAGGCAACTCCCAAAATATACTTTGTTTCATCCAATTATGAGTAATACCATATCCGGGGAATCTATAAGGTGGAGTCTCAGTAACTTTACTGAAGTTCTGGACCCTCTCCCAAATTTTCTCACCTGAAAGTATCGAAGGTAGCGAATCATATTCCACTTTATTCTTTTTGAATGCATTTTTCATCCTTCTAAACTCATGATCATCATGCAAGAACTGACAGTGGCAATCAAACCATGATTGCTTTCGACCATGTTTCAAAGTGAACGCTTTACCATTTTCCATGCAGTAAGGACAAGCTAGCTTCCCAGCAGTCATCCACCTAGACAACATTCCATACGCAGGAAAATCGTTAATAGTCCACATTAAATTAGGATGCAATTTGAAATTCTGCTTGGTCGATATGTCATATGTTTCAACACCATCATACCACAATTGTTTTAGCTCATCAATCAAAGGTTGAAAATATACATCAATCAAACTTTTTGAATTACGTGGACCGGGGATAATACAATTAAAAATATATATGGACTAGTCATACACAACTCATGTGTTAGATTATAAGGTGTAAGAAAGATAGGCCATCATGAATATGGTATCGTAGATATAGAAAAAGGCGTGAAGACATCCGCACACAAACCTAACCAAATGTTCCTTGGTTCACTAGCATAATCTGGATATGTCCTATCAAAGTACTTCCAAGCCTCTCCATCTAAAGGATGACACATAATACCAGGTGGTCTTCTATTTTCAAAGTGCCATCTCATATGAGGAGCAGAACTCATCTACGCATATAACCTCTTTAACCTAGGTATAAGAGGTAAATAATGCATCACCTTTACAACGTCCATATTCCCGCTGGAAAGCCTCTTGAAATGAGGCTTTTCGCAAAATTTACAACTTTCTAAAGTTGCATCATCTTTATAATATAACATGCAACCATCTTCACAACAATCAATTCTCATTGACGAAAGTCCTATCTTAAAAACCAATCTCTTTCCCTTATAGAAGACACCAGGTAAGTTGATATTTGGGTCAACTAATTCACTCATAAGGTCAATGAAAGAGTCCAAGGCTGCTTGAGAAATAATCCAATCAGATTTGATACTTAGTAATCTAACTGCAACAGACACCTCAGAGTGCAGACTTCCTTCACGTAGTGGATGACTAACTTTCTCTAACTGTTCATAAAAACGTTTTGCATCATCATTAGGAGTTTGTTCAACATTTTCATTGGGCTCACCCCCGAAGTGCATCCCAAAAGCATCTGCAACCATATCCTGAATTCTAGAATCATGATTTGTATTCTCCACCGACCTACTACTTTCACCAACAACCATGTTATGAAATATTCCACGGCTACCATCGATCTCTCCATGATTAGTCCACACAAAATAATTCTCTATAAACCCCTTCCTATAAAGATGAAGCTTAACTTCCTCCGATTTTTTAAACTTCATACAATCACACGTGACACAAGAGCACCTAATTACTCCTTCACTTTGGTATGGTGAAAGTGACACTGCATGTCTAATAAAGTCATCAACCCCTTCTATAAAATCCTCCCGCAATCCCCGGCGATTAGGATAATTCCTATTGTATATCCAAGTACGATGTTCCATCTATACAAATAAAACAAGAACAAATTAATTTATTCTATAATTATAAATTAATTAAATTTTTTTAAGTTAATTCAAGATAATTATATTTTCCTAATTATACCAAAAATTAAATTATAGTAAATATAATTAATTATAAACTATAAGTTCAATTCATATCCTAAGAGTTTAAACATAAACTAAAAGTTCAATTTAAATCCTAAAAGTTCAATTCATATCCAAAAAGTTCAATTCATATCCTAAAAGTTCAACTCATACCCTAAAAGTTCAATTCACAAGAACAAATCCTAAAAACTCAATTCAATTCATATCCTAAGAGTTTAAACATAAACTAAAAGTTCAATTNATATTCATCGATGCATCTAAGTAAGTTATAAGTCGATGAATCAATTTACAAATAGATATATTTGATGATGATAAATTATATATACTAATTAGATTATTGCTTCTTCACAAGTCTATCCCTAAAAGAACCCGACCCTGTGGTCCTAGCGTTTCGTGTTCTTATATATATATATATATATATAGACACACATACACACACACTTCATTGTACTACTTTAACTATATATAGCTTGTTATACTATAAGTTAGTGTATTCATTATTTGTATTACAAAATAAAGTGTTAACGGATTACATTTATATTATTTAGATAGTAAATATTAAAGTGATTCAAAAGTTTGACCAATGTTGACCTAATAACCGACCAACTTTGGTCGGTTATTTTTCAGGAAAGAAATATACCGACCAAAGTTGGTCGGTAAATGCTTCCGCTGTATTAACCGACCAACTTTGGTCGGTAATCTTAAATATAAATTCTTTAAATTTTTTATACAATATTTTAAATAATAATATAATTATTAAAATTTAAAAAATTGGGTCCACATTACCGACCAAAGTTGGTCGATAAATGCTTCCCCTGCATTAACTGACCGACTTTGGTCGGTAATCATAAATATAAATTTTTTAAATTTTATAAAATATTTTAAATAATAATATAATTATTAAAATTTTAAAAATTGGGTCCACATTACCGACCAAAGTTGGTCGGTAATCAAAAAATTGTTTTGACTAAGCAAGTCTGACCAGCTCGGTCAACGTTTTGACCAATTTACAGACCAACTTTGGTCGGTATGTAATTTTAAAAAATTGTAAAATATTTTTTTTGTAGTTTCCGTCCATGTTGGATGATTTTTTGGTCGTTTTTTTGACCGACCAACGTTGGTCGGTATGGCTTGGTCGATTTTTTGCGGATTTCTAGTAGTGTTTCTGAAACTCTCTTTTCGGAATTTGAATAGATTCTCAGAGTTAATGATCCATAAGCCCCGCGAAGGATTTTTCCTCTAGTAATAACTTCCATAATTTTGCATCACATTGCTTTAGTCTAAGATGTATTCAGAATTCTACTAGTGTTTTACTTTTAGCATTGTATAACAATTGATGGATCTGTTTGGTATTTTCAGCTGTAATATTTTCAAAAGTTGCGGAAAGTTATCTCAAATGGATATATATATCCATTGAAGAAGTACAATATGGTTCCAGACCATGGCTTTCTTAGACATATATATCTTCTTGCATGTTCACAATATTGCCAGCTGATTTCTATAAGAGAGTTACGTTGAAGAAGGAAGCCTCATTTTAAAGAAGTCTAAAAGTTATTTTTTTGTAAAAACGGACTCATCATCAACGAGGAGGAAAATCTTCCTTTGAAAACAGACATTGTCATCTTTGCAACTGGATACAGAAGTGATGATAAGCTTTGTAATATTTTCACCTCAGCCTATTTTTAGAAGTGATGCTAACGGGGCGGTATTTATTGCATCTTTATGAGCGTTATTCTTTCAGGTGATAGATGAGACAATTACCTTCGGTTTTAGCTATCCCCTGTCTTAAATTCCACGTGTCACTCTTTTGGACGGCCACATAGCATAACATATGGTATAAACATTAGAACTCAACTGACTTGAAATCAAAGTGAAATAAAACTTTGGATAAAGCAGAAAGAGATATATAATTTTGTATTAAAATTAAAATTGACAACAAACCAGAAAATTCGGCAGAGAGCAAGAAAGCGAAGGCATAAGAATGAGAGTATGAGTTCGGTGTAGAGGAATAAGACATGTATTACAGTTTGCTTAGAAACGAAATGACTATTATACCCTCATCTTCAATTTTAATTCCACCAAGCTGACATGTCGAAACCTGAGCTTTTCTATATTTTCTATGCATGTCTTTGATGGAGTCTCTTGGTCCGGCAAAATTTCATCGATAGTTATCTAAGTAAATGGTCATCGCACAAAAGTCACTTCTAAAAGATAATCAAAGTGAAGGTTCATGCCACAAAAATAACTATTCTAATCTTTGTTACTTAAACTTCCCTCTTGTGGAATGAACCTTCACAAGAACTAGAATTGCAAGATTTTCCTAAAGACAAAAAGTAGATATACAAGTGAATTAAAGAAATAAACCTGCAAATTTTCAGACTTGAAAATAAGAGAAATAGGTAGTACTTTATTATTGCTAGTTGCTGAAGTACAAATCAAATATTGTCGTATCCTTTGGGTGATGTTACTTCAACTTATTACCAAACTTGGTACGGTGATAAATAACTTCTTCTAAAGAAAAACAATTCATCATGTCTCAAAATCTCGCCAATTAAATTTGTTTCTGTCACCTTCTACATTTTCCCAACGGTATCAACTCTTTTCATGACATAACTCCGTACACTAAGTTTGTAAATCTTGCCTTCTGGCTACATCTAAGGTTGAAAATATGGAATCCAAAAGATGAAGCGGTCACATGTTTATGTTTGAAATTTCACTAGTAATGACGTCTCTTGTCACACTACCTTTGCGTGTGACCCTTTCCTGCCGAGGCGACCTATGTATAATATTAAGGAAAATAACACTGACCACTGTAATAATAATAGTCGGAAAAAAATAAATAAAATAAAAAAATAAAATATATATATATATATATATATATTCTGTATGTTATATAAAAAAATTATACAAATTTTATACATTTTTTCGGCTACCAGATGTAAATAGTTTCTGGGGCACGCTAAAAACCGGATCTCTTAAATTTCGGAAAAATTCTTATATATGCATGAATATTATGGATATAAGTATATAAATAACTTCGAACCTTAAACACTAAAAACTTTTAAGGGGCATCGATTGAGTATAATAGTGGTGTCCCGTGGATGATTATGGAGAATAAAAGGTTTAGCTTGAGGCGTGTCAAGAACACTGTCCTTAAGGATATTTCGCCCACACCGTGATGAATAAAGTAGGCGTATCCTCCAGGATTCAACAAGTTTTTCTAGTATAAACTAGAAGCAGAAATAACAAAGATTAACAAAGACAACCCAACACAATAGTAGAAAGTTTTTACTTTTTTCACTTTCAAAATGAACACAAACATATACTTATATATAGTCCAAATTAATTGGACATCTGATTTTCAAGAATGTAACGTTGCATATTAAAGTAATGTTATCAAAGTTAAGAAACATTTCCAATGAGAGACGTTAAAAAACTTTAAAGCAATAAAGCCAAAAACGTTTCAAATAGCAAATTCATTATCATACAAAATCAAACTGATTTTGATAGCCATAATGATAATCATTCAAGGTTAGTAAAAGTATTATATTCAAAGCTATTCAAATTTTTAGTTATAGATATTAAAATATATTCAATTGATTGGTATAATAAAGATTCATTAAGATAATATTAAAAGAATTGACCAAGACATTAATTTGAATATTGTTTTTGAGATATTAAAATTATTTTGTCTCACATTAAAATTCGGGGTCCGATTCTATTTTCTAACGTATGTTGAGTCGGTTGCTATAGTATAAGAATCTTGAGTTGTCCTTTGAATAATATGACAAGTCCCAAAATTGAGTTCAACCATCAAATAGTAGGCAATTCTCCAATTTCCTTTTTTTGTGGAGTGGGAATTTGGGTATTATTGTCTTTTTAACATGGAGACACACGTAAACGGAGAAATCGATGTTGGGAAAAGGAAAAAACAAATAGGAATCATCGGCGCCGGAATAAGTGGTCTTGTTGCA
Organism: Nicotiana otophora; assembly: GCA_000715115.1. Classification (NCBI taxonomy): domain Eukaryota; kingdom Viridiplantae; phylum Streptophyta; class Magnoliopsida; order Solanales; family Solanaceae; genus Nicotiana; species Nicotiana otophora. The sequence continues at coordinate 8,443 of AWOL01S0057336.1, forward strand.
TGCAAACACGCACTGGAACAGGGCTTTAATCCTATAATTTTTGAATCCTCAAATTGTATTGGCGGAGTGTGGTCCAATACAATTGAGTCAACTAAACTTCAAACTCCTAAAGATTTTTACCAGTTCTCAGATTTTGCATGGCCAAAGTCTGTCACAGAAACTTTTCCTAATCACAATCAAGTTAAGGACTATATTGAATCCTATGCTCTTCACTTCAACATCCTGAAACATATTCAGTTTAATGCTAAGGTGGTTAGTATTGATTACTGTTGTGAAGATGATGGTGAAGAAATGGCTGCTGGTTGTGATAATCTATGGGGTGGTACAGGCCGCGCATTCTCTCCTAAACGCAAGTGGGTTGTTACAGTACTGGATCTCCTCCATCCTATGGACCCATATAAAGTAAATATTGCTCCTTTGTTTCATATTATACGACACTCTTTTCTTTTATACCCGATCTTTTTCATAAAGTTTTCCTGATTTGTTATTCATTTCGATGACTGCTTGGTATATCGGAAACAATCTATCTATCTGCATAAAGTAGGGATAAGGTCTGCATACACTTTACCCTTTCCGGAACCTATATGTTGTTGTTGTGTTCTTTTATACCCGAAAGGGGTCATTTGGTTCAAAACCAGGTATCACCTAGGATATAATCTTGAATAGATGATTCTGTCATTTATATTCAAACCACAAGTTCTAGGGCTACTTTTGGTACCGCAACATAAAAGGAAAAAAAGGAAGTACTATTACTTGTGCAGCATTTCTCTTTCTGGTAAGTATTTAAACCAACATTTTCTCAGGCTAGGTTACCTTTATCTCTAGGATGTCTTTGTGTTGTGATGATCACAAATGATGATCAGTCTATTCTAATTTTAATAGAGCTTTTTTGCATTACTTTCTTGAAATGCATGATTTCTTTACATCTTCTGATACTTGGATGTTGGTGAACTGGTAGGTTTATGAAGTTGATTTTGTAATCTTATGCATTGGAAAGTTCAGTGGCCTGCCAAATATCCCTCACTTTCCAATGAATAGAGGGCCGGAGGTGTTCGATGGCAAGGTTATACACTCCATGGACTATGCTGAAATGGGAAGTATTCGTGCAACTAAGTTGGTCAAAGATAAGCGCGTCGCTGTTATTGGATTCCAAAAATCAGCAATAGATCTTGCAGCAGAAGTTGCCAGACTAAATGGTACTTCCTCCGTTTCACTTTGTTTGTCATAGTTTGACTAAACACGAAATTTAAGAAGAATAAAGTAAGATTTATAAAAAAATTGTCTTAAATATATCATAACATTTGTGTAGCTATAAAAGCTTCTTATTAAGGAATTATACAAATGTATCATTCCAAATGGAATGGACTAATAAGGAAATATTGTCAAACAAACGGTGGAAATACTACTTAGTAATTAACCGGATACAACACACTGATATTGCCCAATTTTTCTGGACTAACCAGTCGTTTTTTCCCCATTAGATCTACTGCCTACTAATGAATTATCTGGTAGACATGTTTGTATTGATATGATGCAAAACATTTCCACAGTTTCGCTATGCGATAATGCGAATGCTATAGCTATGTCATTCGGGACAAATTTTACTAGTTTGCAGCAGACTTCTTTGGACTGACAAAAGAGCTTTATAATTTGTTGATTTCAGGAGTGAAACATCCTTGTACATTGCTACTCAGGAGGGTACATTGGACAGTACCAGAGGGCTTTCTAAAACTCTCTTTTCAGAATTTGAATAGATTCTCAGAGTTAATGATCCATAAGCCCCGCGAAGGATTTTTCCTCTGGTTCTTGGCAATTTTACTTTCACCACTTGTAAGTAGTAACTTCCTTAATTTGCCTCACATTACTTTACTCTAAGATCCATTCAGAATTCTGCCTGTATTTTGCTGTGTAACGATTGATGGATCTGCTTGGTACTTTCAGCTGTGCATATTTACAAAGTTTGTGGAAAGTTATCTCAAATGGATATACCCATTGAAGAAGTACAATATGATTCCGGACCATGGTTTTCTTAGACAGATATCTTCTTGCATGTTCACAGTGTTGCCAGCTGATTTCTACAGAAGGGTAGAAGAAGGAAGCCTCATTTTAAAGAAGTCGAAAAGTTATTGCTTTTGTAAAAAAGGACTCATCATCGACGAGGAGGAGAATCTTCCTTTGAAAACAGACATTGTCATCTTTGCAACTGGATACAGAAGTGATGATAAGCTTTGTAATATTTTCACCTCAACCTATTTTCAGAAATGCATTACTGGCTCTTCATCTCCCTTCTACCGCGAATGCATTCACCCTCGTATTCCACAGCTCGCGATACTTGGGTATTCTGAGAGCCCTGCAATACTATACACCACTGAGATGCAAAGCAAATGGTTAGCTCATTTTCTTGCGGGGAAATTTAAGCTACCAACAATAGCGGAAATGGAAGAGGACGTCCTGAGATGGGAGAAGTGTATGCAACGTTACGCTTGTAAATACTACAAAAGAGCCTGTGTAAGTGTGTTGTTACAAATATACTGCAATGATCTGCAGTGCGGGGACATGAATTTGAATCCCAGACGAAAGAAAAAAATGTTGAGTGAACTTTTCGCCCCTTATAAACCTTCAGATTACCAAAGATCTGTGTAGTTTTAGAACAATAATGATTTTGCAAGTGATATTACTGGGCCAAGGGAAAAAGCTCCTTAATGTAATAAAGGAAATAAGAATATGAGGCAATTTTCTTCAAGGAGTTTCATAATCTTTTTTGTTTGCTAGAATTAGAATACTTTTATTATGTATTGGAATGTACAATACTTGGCCTGCTAATGTTATGAGGATAAAATCTAAAATGGTTGCAAAGTTCTGCTTGGAGTGTTCTCTGATTTACTATTATCCATGTAGTCAAGTGCCGTTTCACCTATTCTTGAGCCGAGGGTCTATCAGAAACAGTCTCTCTACCTTTACCGGGTAGAAGTAAGGCCTACCTAAGATCTGCGTACACACTACCCTTCCCACACTCTACTTGTGAGAGATTAGACTGGGTTAGTTGTTGCATGTAATCAAGTGGTGTATTGGCATTTAAGTAGCAGTCTTTTTCTTCTTGTTGTTGAAGTTATTGGTTGGATTTTGGTTGATCATTTTGTTTCAAAAATTTGGCACTGTCATAGTTTTTTGGGATCATATTCTAAGTAATATTAAGGGAAATAGATGTTTTATTATGCAGGAGTCATAATCCACCTGTATACAAAGGTAATCTCTCAGCAGTAACTTTGGTAAAGATGACATTTGTAATAGCACAATACGAGACTTAGCTCCCGTTTGACCATAAAATTTGGGTTTTTTTTTAAAGTTTTGTTATCAAATATCTGTTTGTTTATAGATTTTGATCATGTTTTGGCAGATTTTGAAAACAATATTTTTCACTCACAAAACTTCAAATTCTTTTCAAGTATAATGCATATCCAGACAAAATTTTAACTTTTAAAAACCATTTTCCATCTCATCTTCAAAAATTTATTTTTTCATGTCTTAACAAAATCTAGCTCCAAATGCTAGCTTAGTTTGTGAATACGTTTTTGGAATGCAGTTCGGATGATAAGGTGAGGATGTGATTCTCTTTATTTTCAGGTCTTCGAAGAACCTTGTAACTTTTGCACCGATAAATTGTGGCCCATTGTCGCATGCTATCTCTTTTGGTATTCCGAACCTGCAAATTATATTTTTCCACAGGAAATCGACCACTTCGCGTTCTCCGATTTTCTGATAAGAACCTGCTTCCACCTATTTAGAAAAATAATCTGTCAAAATTAAAAGAAACCTTACCTTTCCAGGAGCAGTGGCAGCGGTCCGACGATATTCATCCCCTATTTCATGAATGGCCATGGGAACAGAACCGAATGTAAGGGTTCTGTCGGTTAATGTACTAGTGATACGTAGCGTTGGCACTTATCACATTTTTGTACGAAATCTTTGGTGTCTTGTTCCATGCGAGGCCAGTAATATACTGCCCGTACCAATTTCAGCACCAAAGATTCTGCGCTTGAGTGATTGGCGCATATCCCTCACAAAACATCAAATTCTTTTCAAGTAAAATGCATATCCAAACAAAATTTCAACTTTTAAAAACTATTTTTCATCTCATCTTCAAAAATATATTTTTCATGTTTTAACGAAATCTACGTCCAAACACTAGCTTAGTTTGCGAATACATTTTTGGAATGTTGTTTGACTTTATCATGAGTTTGCGTAGACTTATTGACGTAAGAAACAATTGACTTCTATAGAGAAGTAGCACAATTAGAACTTCTGAGTATTTTAAGGTAAGTCTATGATTATTATTCAAATTCAAACATGACGCACAACGTGAAAGGAGAAAATAATTGAAAAAAGTTATTTATTCTACGCGATCATTAAATCATAACACCACAATTATAAAGATCTGTTTATCGCAAATTGAAATACCTAAGCCGTTTCTCCTCCATATACGTTGTCCATTTAATTTATTTTCTTTCGTGAGTTTTGTACACCCGTTAAGAAAGACATTTGATAGCCTTATTCTAAGTTACCCTTTCTCGCTGCATAAACTATCTCAAGTAATTAGCACTCCACTAATTGAAACAGTAAGGATATAATTGACAAAAAAGAGTAATAAATGACTGAAAATTTCATAGTAATTTAAGTTTCAATATAACAATAAACACAGCTAATTTAATTGTTATCTTAACATGAGTCAAATAAGATGCCTAATTTAAGTTTGAGAAAATAGATTCGATAATAGTTGTTTTCCAGAACATACGCCTGCAGCAAGTATATATACTTGAAGTCAT
>AWOL01S0057337.1:0-22617 GCA_000715115.1 Nicotiana otophora
CCACAGGTGGGATCCATCGAGTTGCTGAAAAATGTAAAGGGTGAAGAGATGATACGGCCATAGAAGAATATCTAGTTCTTTGTATAATATTCCTCTTACTAGATATTCTTCTATGGCCGTATCATCTCTTCACCCTTTACATTTTTCAGCAACTCGATGGATCCCACCTGTGGTGAAAGGTTTGAACCGGTGGGTTCAGAAGATTTTGGATGTCGCAGCGCCCAAAGCTCATTCGTGGGAAGAACTAGTCCTTAAATACGGGTGGAAGGCCAAAAATCACGGTAACTCTAATTTACCTTGCTTCTATTTTTGTATATGAAGAACTTGGTTGAACCCTTCTGACTTTGTTAATGGAATTAGGTCTACCTGCGGGCTCTGTTGCTGTCCCCGAGGAGGATGCTCTGGCTGATCCTGCTGATGCACTAAGGCTGCTTCAGGAAGCACTTACTCAAATAGGTATCTCCGGGCCTGTTTCGGGTGCAAATATTTCTTTATGGAGTCCCCGGCCGGAGGATAAACAAACAAAGAGAATACGCTCCTCCTCGTCCGGGAAAAAGAATAAAAGGGCAAAGGTTGATGCCCCCGAATCATCTCTGGTGGCGATGATGACTGGTCCTCCTTCTGGGCCGGTCGTAGACACCGTGATGATTGATGATGATGAAGAAGCTATTGATGAGGGAGCTTCTTTACATAGAAGACGACTATCCTCATCATCTCAATAGGATGCTCGACCTGTTGAGATAGTTACAACAACTGAAGACGATGTCTCGGCACTTTGGGGAGAGTCTGATTTGGTAGAATATGCCAACTCCCGTTTTCGGGCCCCAATTGCTGCAACCGGTAATGCGGGCCTGAGTACTAGGTCCTTGCTGTCTTTGGTTGGCGAGCATCAAACAACCAGCGCTGCATTTGATGAAGCTGCCTCTCACTCTTCAACTCCATCAGCTCCATCTCCACCTTCACCAACACCAGCAACTGCTACATCATTTCCATCTTTGTCTACTCTTCCACCAGCGGTTGCTACACCATCTCCATCGATCTCACCTGACCCTAAAGAAGGTATTCCTCTTCCACAGTCCCCAGTTCATGGGAACTTAGGGCAAAATTATGCTGCTCCTTCTGAAGATCCACAAAGGAGGAGGAACATTACTCTTTCGGTCTCTACCGGGTGCAACCTGCTATCACGACCGGTGGAGCTTGCTAATTACCTGAAGCCTTTGGCTTCAGAAAAATATTGGAAAAAGATTCAGACACTCTCGGGCGAGTGTTTGTTGAATAATGCTATGCATAACGTCGCGGCGGTACGTTCCTTCTTTCCTCTGTTATTTCTTCTACTTTTGAACGAATGTATTCTACGTTTTTCCTCTTCTTATTTTGCCTATGAGGGCCTTCAAAGGTTGATTCGTGAGAAGGAAGAACTTACTTCTAAACGGGATCAACTTTTGGCGGAACGAGACTAAACTGTTCTCCGCCTCTCGGAACTGGAAACCAAAGCTACTGAGGCCGCTGTTTTGGAGGCTCGTTTGTAGCAAAGTGAGCAAGAGATAGGGCCGCTGAGGGTTAATTTTGATGAGGCCAAGGCCAAATGTGCAGAAGTCCAAAACGCCGTTCTTGCTGCAACCGATCGTGAGGCTGCCTCTGCTGAAAGAGTGATCAACTTAGAGGCATCCTTGAACTCCAAAAGTGAAGAGTTTGCTGGTGTGGAGGCGAAACATGCCCAGCTAGAAGAGAAGTACATGAAAACTATCGAGCATAATAGTATCTTTAGTTCAATTATCCGCGATCTTGACGTTAGCCTCAAATATGTTAGATTCTCCCGGGAAAACCTTTCCGCCGAGGTTATTCAACCAAAAGAAGAATTTAAGCACCGAGCGGCTTCCCTTATTGTTGAAAAAACTTATTCCATGTATAGCATGAAGAGAAAAATCTTAGAAGAGGCCAAAGCTGGTATCATTGATGTTGATGCCGAAATTGCTAAGGCCCGAGAGCTTGAGTTGGCTGCAAAAAATGGACTCTCGGCGCAGTCTAATGCTCCAGGATCTTCTGATTTCAGTTCTGAGTTTTCTAAAACTGAAGAAGGATCGGAAGTGATGAGGCCGAAGGCTAAACTGGGAAAGCGTTGAGCCATCGACAGAACTACCTACTCTTCTCGGCAATATGGTTGCTTACCTTCCTCCTGGTTCCGGAGGCGCTGCAGTTTAGCTTTTTCTTTTCCCATTTTGCACTTGTAATGTTTTGGCCTGTTCTTGTAAATAAATACATATTTTCTTCTTTTTGTTCAAGTTCCGTTTGAGTCTTACTTTTGTTTGAATATCCATTCAAGCTTTTAACTTTTGCATGTGCTCAAGTATTCTGCGCATGTTGTTCAATTCGCGCTTTACTATGTGTAGTCTCGGATGCCTTTTCTTCGAAGCATTTTGGTTTCGAGTATTATCCCTTTTACGTGAGGGTTTTTATGAATATTTGCGCAAGTTTTCCTTTTACATGAGGATATTTATGAATATTTGCGCAAGTTTCCCTTTTACATGAGGGTTTTTATGAATATTTGCGCAAGTTTGCTTTTTGCGTCCTTTTCATATTGGACTTCGGGTGTATTTTTTTTTCGATGGCATTTTAGATTTCGGGCATTGATTCTTCTGGAACCAACCCTTTAACGTGAGGGTTTTTATAAGAGAGGGCCCTCTTATGTTTACGGTGCTCTTGAAGAGGACGTCTCTTGTTCATTACAGCACTAACATTTGACGTACTTGTTTAACTTTCAAATAATAAAATTAGCTCATCGCTCAGACAAGAAACAAGATAAAAGTAAAAGGATTTCATTTCATTCCTTCTATTTTTAGAAATTACATAAGCATTTTGCTATGCAGAAAAGAAATTGCTATTACTTGTGGCTATCTTGTACAACTTGTTTCTACGGGGCTGGCTGCGCAGTCCCCGATCCTGATGATGTATTTTATTTTCGGATTTTCGCTCCCGGTTGACGTGGCATCATTTTTGCCATATCCTCATATCATTCTCCCCCCCAGTGTTTGAATGCGAAGAATGCGAATTGGAACACTGGAAGTCTTGTATCTTCGAAGGTCCCACCAATGAATTGCTAGGTAATCCTTCACTCGGTAACATATCTTGTTTCCCCTTAGAAATCTATGCTATCGAGCGAAAGAATACCTAACAGTCCTCTGGCGGTTTGTGCCCTGAACGGTCGGGTAAACTCTGTTTGGTAGCAAACTTAACTTTCCAGTGGGAATTTGCTATCGAACCAAAGATTACCTAATCGTCCCCGAGTGGAAGCTTGTCTGTTTGCCTTGCTATCAAAGATCTCATTGTTGTTGTCTTCGTAGTATGCTTTCCGTTGCTGTTTCATTAAAAATCTTACCAGAAAAATTCAATTGGGACAAAACCTGAACGAAAGGAAAAAGAGTGCAGCACATACTTTATTTTGAGTGTTGTTCATCTGCAATAATATCTTTTGATGTGTGCCACGTTCCAGTTGCTGGGCAACTTGTCTCCATTCTGGTTCTCCAACTCGTATGAACCTTTCCCAGTGACAGCTGAAATCCGGTAAGGGCCTTCTCACGTTGGACCTAGCTTTCCCGTGTTGAGCTCCCATGTATTTTGTGTTACTTTTCTTAAAACCAACTCTCCTACTTTGAAAAAACGGAAGTTGGATCTCCGATTGTAGTATCGTTCCATCCTCTGATTTTGAGCTGTCATTCTTACATGCGCCAAGTCCCTGCTTCCCTCGAGCAGTTCCAAGTTAATTAGCATTGCTTCATTCTTTGATTCTTCGTTTGTCTGAGAATATCTCAAAGTGGGTTCGCCCACTTCAACCGAGATTAGGGATTCAGCACCGTACACGAGGGAAAAAGGAGTTTCTCCTGTACTTGATTTGGTCGTTGTTCGGTAGGCCCATAGGACTCCGGGCAACTCTTCGGGCCATTTGCATTTTGCTGTTACTAACCTTTTCTTGACGTTTTGAATGATTACTTTGTTTGTTGACTCCGCTTGACCATTTGCGCCCGGATGATAAGGTGAGGATGTGATTCTCTTTATTTTCAGGTCTTCGAAGAACCTTGTAACTTTTGCACCGATAAACTGTGGCCCATTGTCGCATGCTATCTTTTTTGATATTCCGAACCTGCAAATTATATTTTCCCACAGGAAATCGACCACTTCGCGTTCTCTGATTTTCTGATAAGAACTTGCTTTCACCCATTTAAAAAAATAATCAGTCGAAATTAAAAGAAACCTTACTTTTTCGGGAGCCGGTGGCAGCGGTCCGGCGATATTCATCCCCTATTTCATGAATGGCCATGGGAACAGAACCGAATGTAAGGGTTCTGTCGGTTGATGGACTAGTGATGCGTAGCGTTGGCACTTATCACATTTTCGCACGAAATCTTTGGTGTCTTGTTTCATGCGAGGCCAGTAATATCCTGCCCGTACCAATTTCAGCACCAAAGATTCTACACCTTAGTGATTGCCGCATATCCCTCACAAAACTTTAAATTCTTTTCAAGTAAAATGCATATTCAAATAAAATTTCAACTTTTAAAAATTATTTTTTATCTCATATTCAAAAATTTATTTTCATGTTTTAACGAAATCTATGTCCAAACACTAACTTAGTTTGTGAATACATTTTTGGAATGCTGTTTTACTTTATCATGAGTTTGGGTAAACTTATTGGCGTAAGAAACAATTGATTTCTATAAAGAAGTAGCGCAATTAGAACTTTTAAGTATTTTAAGGTAAGTCTATGATTATTATTCAAATTCAAACATGACGCACAACGTGAAAAGAGAAAATAATTGAAAAAAGTTATTTATTCTACGCGATCATTAAATCATAACACCACAATTATAAAGATCTGTTTATCCCAAATTGAAATACCTAAGCCGTTTCTCCTCCATATACGTTGTCCATTTAATTTATTTTCTTTCCATTTAATTTATTTTCTTTCGTGAGTTTTGTACACCCGTGAAGAAAGACATTTGATAGCCTTATTCTAAGTTACCCTTTCTCGCTGCATAAACTATCTCAAGTAATTAGCACTCCACTAATTGAAACAGTAAGGATATAATTGACAAAAAAGAGTAATAAATGACTGAAAATTTCATAGTAATTTAAGTTTCAATATAACAATAAACACAGCTAATTTAATTGTTATCTTAACATGAGTCAAATAAGATGCCTAATTTAAGTTTGAGAAAATAGATTCGATAATAGTTGTTTTCCAGAACATACGCCTGCAGCAAGTATATATACTTGAAGTCATAATCCTGGACATAGTGTCATCTTCATGAACAGAAAAGAAAAAAAACTGAAATCTTAAAGAAAACCTTTTTGGAGAGGGGGGCGGGGTAGCCGAGAGAAGGGGGATTGGGGTTAGATGTGAGAGTACGTGGAGTTTTTGGAAAATGTTTTCCTACCTTTTCTAGGGAAGTCATTTTCTTCCAATTTCAAAAAAATGTGATATCTATGAAAACATTTTCCAAACTATTTTGTGTAACTAAACAGTGAAAAATGGAAAAATATTTTTCGTCATACCAAACACACCTCGAGTCTAAAAGCTTTTTCGGGGCATTAGTTATCTTTGGCACGAACAAATCCAAGCGGAGGCAAAAAATACTAGGTATTTCTTTTCATCTATCCAAATTTTGGTAGATATAGTTAGTCAGTACCTGTTGCTGGTAGGAAGTGACAGATAACTGACCCGGATACCACAGTTATTAAAAAAAAAAAAGTCAATCTTTCATACGCATTGATCTGGAAATCTTTGTACACATGCATACAAGTAGCCATTCAATTCAAGGCCAGCCATCTAACTGGGAAGAGAAAAGTTAACGATTTTGCATCACCTTACCTTAACATGATATCAGTGCAATTATAACAAAAGTGTCACAATGATATTATTATTGACAAAATGAATCAGCCATGACGTGACTAATTAGATCGGAGAAGTGGACAGCTGGTAATGCCGTATACAACTGTTTACTCGTACAACGATACAGTTGAATTTATACGTAATTTCTAGATAAGTGAATTAATTTGATCCTGAAATAATATAATAATCAAAGAAATACGTAACACTAAGCCTTGGAATGTAAATAAAATAGCAAAAATTGTGATTCCGTGAACACGGTTTTGAAACACAGCAATGATGAGATCAAAAAGCAAGAGAGTGAAATTGTATAAAGTTTTGTATAAAATATAATATATGTTACTTGCCAGAAATTTCGTGTCCCTTACGATGATAACTCAACTCACTATTTGTAGCTATGTCTAGGGAAGAAGGTCCTAGGATCGTGCCTTCCTTTAATGTCAATTATCAGGGTCATTGACGAAGATGTAACGTTAAGCGTAAATGCCAAATTCTTTATAATGGAACGTCGCTCTTAATGTTGTAGAATATTCCTTAGTAAATGCTAACGGGCGCAGAGCATTTAATATATTTTTATGAACGTTATCCGTTCCGGTGACAAGCCCGATGGTTGCGTTCGGTCCTCAGCCATTCCATCTTGGATTCCATGTGCCTTTTTTTTAGTCAGCCATATGTCATATCATATTTTACCCTATACAGATAGTCCCCCTGCTTTTCGGTGACATAACTTTGTATTATCTTGAAGTTGGTAGAAATACTTTTTTGGCGAGAATTACTATAATTCCCTCTGAAGGTCTCTAACAGTTGATTAGACGCACATCTCTCCGCATTTAATGTCCCGAACACGCGTCATCCCATGATTCAGCAGAGCTTTAACCGGTTATCAAGGTAATCATGGCCATTAATTTAGCCGCCAAAATTTTACTTATATGCAACTTTCTTTTCCTTTGCGTTTCACAATTGCTTGAGCTTCTAATTTGCATCCTTATTTTTCATCCTTTTTCTAATTTGCTTCAAACACAAACTCTTTACCTTCTTCCTTTCCAATGGATTCTTCCTCCAAACGTGGTGGTTCTACGAAGAATAAGAACAAAACCGAGGATTCCGTTCCTCCAACAGTGGATTCCATCATCCCAAGAAGGCTTAGTACTTCGAAGGATTTTGAAGATAAATTTCCTACTGCTAACCCTCGTACATGGGCTGTTAGTAGGTACCCTTCTTCCAATCATCCTTCCAGTATTCCTGTTGTGGAGGAGGACTGCCGCAATGAGTTAGAAATCATCGCTCTTGATTTATCGGAGCGAGTAACCTTTCCCAAGGAAGGTTTTACATACCTTTTCACGTATCCCTTTACTTTGGGTGTGTTTTTTTTGAGCGGAGAGCTTGATTCCGTGATTGCGGAGTTTTTCCTTCGCTACTAGGTATGTTTGGCATAGGTAAGTCCTTCAGTGTGGAGAACGATCGCCTGCCTCCGACGTTTGTGACAAGAAACTGGGGAGGAGCTAACCTTAGCTCATGTGATAAATCTCTATTCCCCCAAAATCTTCTGCGGGGGAATGATAAACCTTTGCAAGCATGACCACCATACTTTGTTGTCTAGCATGGATGATGACAACGACCGTGGGTGGATGGAGCGGTTCGTTGCAGTTGCCACCAACGACAGTATTCCGACAACGACTTCATCCTTTCCTGTTGCTTGGAACCGCACTCCTAACTTCTTTGTATAATATTCCTCTTACTAGATATTCTTCTATGGCTGTATCATCTCTTCACCCTTTTTGCAGCAACTCAATGGCTTCCACCGGTGGTGGAAGGTTTGAACCGGTGGGTTCATAAGATTTTGGACGTCACAATATCCGAAACTCGTTCGTGGAATGAACTAGCCCTTAAATACGGGTGGAAGACCAAAAATCATGGTAACTCTAATTTACCTTGCTTCCAATTTTGTATATAAAGAACTTGGTTGAACCCTTCTGACTTTGTTCATGGAATTAGGTCTACTTGCGGGCTCTGTTACTGTCCTCGAGGAGGACGTTCTGGCTGATCCTGCTGATGCAGTGAGGCTGCTTCAGGATGCAATTACTCGAGCAGGTATCTCTGGGCCTGTTTCGGGTGCAAATATTTCTTTACGGAGTCCCCAACCGGAGGATAAACAAACTAAGAGAATACGCTCCTCCGCGGCCGGGAAAAAGAATAAAAGGGAAAAGAGTTGATGCCCCCGAATCATCTGTGGTGGCGATGATGACTGGTCCTCCTTCTGGGCCGGTCGTAGATACCGTGATGATTGATGATGATGAAGAAGCTGTTGATGAGGGAGCTTCTTTACACAGAAGGCGACGATCCTCGTCATCTCAACAGGATGCTCGACCTGTTGAGATAGTTACAACAACTGAAGACGATGTCTCGGCACTTTGGGGAGAGTCTGATTTGGTAAAATATGCCAACTCCCGTTTTTGGGCCCCAATTGTTGCAACCGGTGCTGCGGGCCTGAGTACTAGGTCCTTGCCATCTGTGGTTGGCGAGCATCAAACAACCAGCGCTGCATTTGATGTAACTGCTTCTCACTCTTCAAGTCCACCAGCTTCATCTCCACCTTCACCAACACCAGCAACTGCTACATCATTTCCATCTTCGTCTATTCTTCCACTAGCGGTTGCTACACCATCTCCATCGGCCTCACCTGACCATGAAAAAGGTGTTCCTCTTTCACAGTCCCCAGTTCATGGGAACTTGGGGCAAAATTATGATGCTCCTTCTGAAGATCCACAAAGGAGGAGGAACATTACTCTTTCGGTCTCTATCGGGTGCAACCTGTTATCACGACCGGTGGAGCTTGCTAATTACCTGAAGCCTTTGGCTTCAGAAAAAGATTGGGAAAAGATTCAGACACTCTCGGGCGAGTGTTTGTTGAACAATGCTATGCATAACGCTACGGCTGTACTTTCCTTCTTTCCTCTGTTATTTCTTCTACTTTTGAACGAATGTATTCTAGGATCTTTAGTTCAATTGTCTGCGAGCTTGATGCCAGCCTCAAATCTGCTAGGTCCGCCCGGGAAAACCTTTCCGCCGAGGTTATTCAACCAAAAGAAGAACTTAAGTGCCGAGCGGCTTCCCTCATTATTGAAAAAACTTATTCAATGTATAGCATGAGGAGGAAAACCTTAGAAGAGGCCAAAGCTGGTATCATTGATGTTGATACCGAAATTGCTAAAGCCCGAGAGCCTAAGTTGGCTGCAAACAATAAACTCTCGACTCAGGCTGATGCTCTACGTTCTTCTGATTCTGGTTCCGAGTTTTCTGAAACTAAAGAAGGATTGGAATGCGATGAGGCCGAAGACCAAACTTGGAAAGCGTTGAACTATCGGCGGAACCACCTACTCTTCCCGATAATGCGGATACTTGTTTTCCTCCTGGTTCCGGAGGCGCTGCAGTTTAGCTTTTTCTTTTCCCATTTTGCACTTGTAACGTTTTGGCCCGTTCTTGTAAATAAAGACATACTTTGTTCTTTTTGTTCAAGTGCCGTTTGAGTTTTGCTTTCGTTTGAATATCCATGCAAGCCTTTAATTTTTTCATTTGCTCAAGTATTCTGCGCATGTTTTTCAATTTCGCTTTATTATGTGTAGTCTCGGATGCCTTTTCTTCGAAGCATTTTGGTTCCGAGTATTATCCCTTTACACGAGGGTTTTTATGAATATTTGCGCAAGTTTCCCTTTTACATGAAGGTTTTTATGAATATTTGCACAAGCTTCCCTTTTACATGAGGGTTTCTATGAATATTTACGCAAGTTTGCTTTTTGCAATCTTTTATTTTTTAGAAAATCCACTAGGCAAGGTGCCTAGGGCTATTTTTATATTATAATAAAATAAAAGACAATGTGTCATGAAATCCTAAACGATGAAGGAAATAAAATATGGTAACTACATCAATCCTATTATCAAAGTTGAGTAAGATACTCAACAATGATAGTACATGAGTTCTAATGTAGTTATTAAAAATAAAAACTAGCCCTCAAAGTCTGTAGCATTTTATGTTCAATCCCATATGACGCTGCGCGTACAAATAGGCCAATTTGTTTTGCGCTTTCCATCTCCGCTGCTTGCATAAATAGCCCATGTTAATGAACATTGTACACTGCTTGCACAAATAGCCTCGTTCCGTATAGATCCCCTGCCCAGCTCCGCTGTTTGCATAAATAACCCATTTCTTTTTGCAATGTGAACACTGTCCATATGATGGTGATATGAAATTCCTTCCCTTGCACTTGTGATGTCTTTCCTGGCCCCTTTCCATTCTAGCTATCCAATATTTCCTCCCAATTATACTTGCATATGTAATAGCAATCTGAACCTCTCATAATTTTGATAAAGTGTACTGCCCAGAACTGTCTGAGTACACTGTTTTTGCACTCATTTTTGTGTGATCTCCTTATGTAATTTGTTGACACCCCTGCATGAATTCCATCCTGGTTTGTCCTACTAGTATGCTGCATTGAGATATCAGCCTATTTTGAGTCCAATGTATTCGAAATGTATTACAAAAAAGTCCATGACAGTCACCCTGTCCAGCAGTGTTCGGGTACATTATTTTTGCATCCAATTTTGTGTGTAGTCCCTATGATTCTTGTTGATACCTTTGTATGATTTAGCTTCTGGGTTGTTGGTTTTGAGTGCTGCACTGAGAATTTGTTCCTCAATGCATACATTTTGCCCAGAAAGCTTCTCAAAATCCAGTACTTTGAGTGCCATCCATGTAGTATAACTGGACACCCGATCTGCCCTTTGCTATCCTTATTTCTATGCTTGTGCTTATCCATGATTCCCCTTAAATGGAATGAGTACAAAGTACTAATACCACCATTTGAAGGTTTATCAATGAATAAGGCATAGCTACAGTAACGTTCCCTGCAAAAAAAAAAACCCATGGTTGTTATAAAAGATTATCATGTTCTCCTCCCTAAGGATTTGATCATGATAGTTGTGTGCAATGCTCTCCTTGTAGTTTTCTCCTTCCCCTTTCTCTCATACTTTCTTGTAATATCCCCATTATTATTTCCCTTCTCATGCACTCCTTGCTCCACGTTATCTCCTGTCCACTCTTATACGTAAATATGGTCATTGCATCTTATCACTATTAACAATTCTCCTTCCTTGAACCTCCAGTTGTGCAAAGATGTTTGCCTCATAATCTCCATTATCCAATGCATAATTTGCTAAGTAATCTGCCAATTTATTGCCTTCTTGCATGATGTATGATATCATACAATTACTTCTCCTCATATATTCTCTAATCTCCTATACATATACATCTACATTCCAAGGTGAATCCCATGTGCCATCGACCATATTTTTCATCAACAAAGAATCTGTTTGTATGAGGATATTTGTGTAACCATACTGCACACAAAATTTTACTGCCTCGAGGATTGCAATAGCTTCAGCCTTAACATTTGTAACCTCTTGTATCTCTTTTCGCCTTGCATATCTCACATCACCCTCACTATCTCTAATTACAAAACCAATCGAACTCCTACCTGGATTACCCCTTGAGACCCCATCTGTGTTTACCTTTATCCAGTCCTGTTCAGGAAACTCCCATAAGACCTTTGTTACCTTCAACCTTGGCGCATAATGTTCTAACAGATGTAACAGATCAGGCCATTTATGTGGGATATTTTGTTAGCTTGGCTTTCTAGTTTTGACTAGAGCTTGTAATGTAGTTGATATCTAATATATCACCCTACTAACAGTAATAACCTCCCCATATTTGTAACAATTTCTTCTCTTCCATAATTCCCACAAAATGATTGAAGGAAATGCTTGAAAATTAGGTTTTAGTCGAGGGACAACTTGCACTGTCTAGCACTTGACAATTGCCTGTTGTAATGACAAACTAGCTATGGAGATTCCAGGATTTGCAAGGAAATAGTACCATACTATATGTGCTGCAAATGATCTGAAAAACATATGCGACAAAGTTTCTTCATCTGGCTCTCGACAACACCAGCACCTAGATGGCATAAAATATTCCAGCCTCCTAAAGAAATCATCCAATGGTATCCTGCCCTTCCAAATCTTCCACAGTGTAATCTTGAAAGGTAATCCCTAGACCCAAATATTTGTAAACACAACATTAGGATCCCTCCTCATTCGTAAATAATCCCATGCTGATTTTCAGTAAAGTTGCCTCTTGATTCCATCATCCAGAATGGCTTATCCAATTCATCAGTAAGTACTGGAGGCTTGATGTTGTCAATGATATGAGCTGCTAAGTCTTGAGGCAGAATCTGCATCAATTTGACTTCATTCCAAGCATCCTTCATGACTACATCATATACAATATGGATTGACTCATCACAATAAAAATCTAAAAGAGTTGTAAAATACAAAGCACCCAACCCTGTCCAATTGTCAAACCAAAATAATGATGAGCTCATTCTTGTTTGCCATATGATTTGGTGCTCAATTGCATCCCTATATTCAAGTATTTCCCTCCAAATATGAGATCCATTTCTCCAAGGCACGACCATTGCATTCATCGTTTTACAATATTTTTGGCTCATGAATGAACTCCAAAGTGTTGGTTTAGTTCTAAAGTTCCAACAGAGCTTGCAAAATAGGGCCCTTGCACATCATGTAATGATCTAAATCCTGCACCTCCTTCCTCTTTAAGTAAACACAAAGTGTCCCAAGATGCCCAATGCATTGCCTTTCCTCCTATAGAATTGCTCCAGAAGAATTGAGCAAATATTTTATGAAGTTTATTGATAACAGATAATGGTGGATTCACTGCTGAAAGCAGATGTATAGGCATGCCTTGGAGTACATGAGTAATTAACACTACCCGACCTCCAATTGATAACAATTTTCCTTTTCACGATTGCAAATTATCCAGCACCTTCTTCATTAAATCCTGATAGTATTCCATTTTCCTCCTTGCATAGAATATGGGACATCCTAGGTAAGTGAATGGGAATTCCTGCCTGCAAATACCAGTTATCCTCTGCACTTTGTTTACTACCTCTATATTGGTCAAGTGATGCATGTAGACTGCAGACTTTGCTTTATTAATAAGCTGTCCAGAAGTAGATTCATAAGCCATCAACACCTCTATAATCAAGCGTAAGGAAGTTGCATCAGAAGAAGAAAAGATGATAGTATCATCTGCATACGCAAGATGATTAATCTTGGGGCTCCATTTTGGCAATCCAAACCCACAAAAATATAAATTCTGATGTAGAGCATTAAGACCCCTCGGCAAAGCCTCAGCAGACAGATAAACAGAGTTGGTGATAAGGGATCACCTTGCTTGACTCCCCTCGTTGATTTGAAGAATCCATAGGGTTGTCCATTCATCAATATAGAATACCAATTATTGGAAACAGCGAAACACTATTCCAATAAATCTTTTAGAAAAACCCATCTTCCTCAGCACTTTAGACAAGAACAACCAAGAAAGCCTATCATAAGCTCTTGTCATGTCCAACTTGATCACCATATTTGGCCTTGCCTTTGTTCTTAGCCTTATGTCTGTAATTATCTCTTGAGTCAGCAATACATTTTCCACAATGCTCCTCCCTTTAACAAATCCAGCCTGTTCATTAGAAATTAAAGAAGGCAGCAGTGTAGCAATTCTTTCATGAATGACTTTCGAGAACACCTTGTTAATGAAATTGCTAAGACTTATTGGTCGCATGTCTGAAAAGGTGTTCACTTCCTTCTTCTTTGGCAGTAACACTAAGTTTGTATGAGTGATAAACTTAGGTAATTCCCTACCATTAAAGAACTCATTGACCATAGCAAACACATCATCTCCTACAATATCCCAACACTGGTGAAAGAATTTGCCTGTGAAGCCATCCGGACCCCCAGCATTGTCTCTATTTAATTCGAGTACCGCTTACTTCACTTCTTCTTTTGTTGGTTGTTCAAGTAAATCCTAATTCTGCTCCATAGAAATCATGTTAGGGACATGATCGATTATCCCAAATTTGGTAGGCGTCACATCTTCATGGAATTGAGATTGAAAGAACTTGACAGCCTCCTCAGCCATTTGATCATTCCCTTCTATCCAGTTGCCTTCACTGTTTTGAATCCTTTTTAATTGAAATCTTTTCCTTCTCCCATTCACCTGAGCATGAAAAAAATTAGTGTTGCGATCCCCATCTTTAAACCATGCCATACTTGCCTTTTGCCTCCAGAATTGTTCTTCAAGAGCTAAATATCGAATGAGTTCTGCTTGCACTTTATTTAGTCTTTCCCTATTCATTCTCGTGGGATTAATCTCAAACTATGTTTCATGCACCAAGACCATCTTTTCTAAACTTGCAACTTTCTGAAATATATCCCCATATGTAGCCTTACTCCATAGTGACAGTGCGTTTTTCAACTTCTTCAGTTTATTGTTGAAGATAGTGAAAAGGTTAGCGTGAAAGTTAGCCATATTCTCATCAATCGAATTCTCCTTCACAACATCTTGAAAGGTGGTATGCTCTGTCCAAATATTCAGGAACCTAAATTGTTTCTTAATAGGCGTGTGATTTAGATCATACTTAAGCAATAAAGGACAGTGATCGGATCCAATTTTTGACAAATGAGTTACTTCCACTCCTGGAAATAGCTACTGGAATTCCATATTTACCACCACTCGATCAAGCCTTTTGAAAATGCAGTCCTCTTCAGCCCTACCATTCCATCATGTGAATATGCTTCCTTTGAATCCAAGATCATTGAGATTACAAGTGTTAATACAATGCCTAAAGTCATCAACTTCATTCAAAAGGACTGTCAGACCTCCAAACTTCACCTCCTCATCCCATATTATATTGAAATACCCACCAACAATCCATGGAACAATCATATCACTTGCCAAAGCATACAAAGTATCCCACAATTCAATACGCTCAATATGATCACATTTAGCATATACTAGGGTGAGGATAATTTCTTGTTGAGTACTGATCTCGATCAACCTCAATGTGAGCTGTTGATGCATATTAAATAACACAATAACCTAAAATCAATCATCTACAAAAGCCCATATTTTGATAGAAATATTTACAAAAGCCTGTGCAAAACCAAGTCTGCTCCTATATCTTTCAAGTTTTTTCGACTGTTGCATTGGTCCCATTAATCCCACAAACCTGAATTTCTGTCGTCTATACATTGTAATAAGCCTTTCAAAGGCCTGTTATGTATTCACTGATCTAATATTCCAAATTATGTCATTCATGATTAAACAATGGATTTAGAAACTACCCTTCTTGTTTGAACACCAGATCCTGGAACCCTGGTATTTTCCTTTTGCTGCTTCTTCTTACCTCTGCCTACTGATTTCACCTTATCTATTACTCTGGGGGATAAGTCACCTTGCCTTGCTATGTGTATGAAGTTTTGTGTAGTGGATTCCTCATCCATGTTTGGTCCATTCTTCTCCACATTACTTTCCTCTTCATCATTCTTGTTCTGTTTAACCATCTGAGTCTTCACAGGTTTAAGAGCTAAGGCAGAGTTGCCTTTAGGAAATTTTTTATTTACTGGGGCTACAGATGTTACATGGTTCTCTGAAAGGATGATATTATTATTGTTTTATAGTTTAGGATTCACTGGAGCTAGGGTTGTATCAGGTAATGCAGGGCAAGGATTAAGATTCTTATCTTGTATGGCTGGTTTATGTAGTGTTTTATCTGGTGGTTTAGGATTAACTGGTTCAGCACTTCCATCAACCTTCTTCGACATTGATTGCTCACCATCATTCTGAATTTCCTCAGCTACAAATTGCACCATCTCATCTAAGTCTTCCCCCAGGATTGTTTATCACCTTCTTCATCTACATGTTCTTCATCAGAGTGGAATTCTCCTTCTTTTTCAGATTCTTCTTCCGGTTGATCACTCCACAATCTACCTAGTTGAGTAGCTAAAGACTGTGCAGGAAGTTTTTGGCAAGACTGATTTATAGTAACCAATTGAGGCAAATATGCTCCTTGTTGTTCCTTGTTAACTCTGTTGGCATTGTCCACCTTGTTTCGATCTTCATTTGTATGAACAAAAGTCCTATTAACCCATTGAGCCGTTGATTCTCTTTGTTCTCCTTCTGCTATAACATTCTCATTCTTCTTAGGACTAGGAGTTTTTCTTTTTTCCACCAAACTTGTCCCAGTTACTTTGGGAAAAACACACGAGCTGTTGGATTCAATCTCCCAGTCTTGTTAGGAGTAGGTCTAGGACTAATTTGCTCGACTAATTTCTCCACCAAAGCCAACTGATTATCATCTTCCTTCTCCACATCCTCTACCTCTAAGACTGCAAATTTGTTAGTGTGTTGAGGCTCGTTAGCAACATAAATAATTTCCTTCCAAGTTTGATTCTGCACATCCCCTTGCTGTCCAGCTTTCTGCATATCACCTTTTGTCCAGTTTTCTTTACTCTATTGTCCCTTACTTCTTTCCATTGCTCCCCAACATTCCCAACTACTTTTCCACTTGAAAGGATCATCAAAGGCTCCTTATTCTGCACATTGTTTTTACCATTAACATTTGTAGCCTGTTTTCCTTTTATCATTAGCCATCAATTCTGGATGCAAACGCCAACATTCAATCTCCTCATGTCCTTGCAATCTACACTGTTTATAGTATTTAGCCAGCATATCATATTTATTTGTAACCTACTAGGTCCTTGTTTCCCTAGTTGCCTCGTTTTCTATATCCATTCAAACCTTCTTAGGAAGATCAACCAGTAGATCAACAAGGACCTTAACTCGAGCACAACTAGGTCGCGTCTTATTTCTTATAGCCATATCAAGATGCATAGGTTTTCCAACAGCTGAAGCTAAAGAGAATAAGCACTTTTTAACAAAGAAAGTAGGTAACAATCCTGGAAACGAAATCCAAGCCATGGCCATTGGCGTTTCCTCACCAGTTTTGAATTTAACATCGTAAATAAGCGTACACATTTGGTGTTCATAACCATCCTTATCTTTAACATAAAATGTATTTTTCTACGTAAGAGTAATAAATTCTTCCCATAATGACAATCGAATTAATATCAGCCTATCTCTGAAATAACCAATGTTACATTCCCCTTTGACACTACATTGAACTGGGACAATGCGACGTAATTCTTGTAGTTCTGACCATCCGTATGAAAACTTGCCCACTACTGCATATTGTAAACCTTCAATGACATTCATTCGATTGACTTCTGCTTCTGTGAACTTGACGAAAGGCTGCCCATGAAGAAAAGCTGCTCGTTTGAAAGGAATTGGTCAAATTATTGCATTCTCGCTAGTGTTCTGTTTCGTGGGATTATTTAACATGACTGGTTTCAGAATATTACTATAATATAATGGTTGGGTATTATTGTTTGTGGGGGTATTTGATGGGGCGACAGTGGGGGAGGGCTGACCAGCCGATAACAATGGTTGGCCACCGGCCATAGCGGCCATTAGAGCTCAAAATTATTGGTCGCTCAATATTTTCTCCATGGCTTCTCTCTCCTCATGCTCTTGCATCCTTTTCATATGCGGCTTCGGGCGTATTTTTCCCCGATGGTATTTTGGGTTTCGAGCATTGATTTTTCCGGAACCAACCCTTTAACGTGAGGGTTTTTATAAGAGAGGGCCTTCTTATGTTTACGGTGCTCTTGAAGAGGACGTCTCCTTTCATTACGGCACTAACATTTGAAGTACTTGTTTAACTTTCAAATGACAAAATCAACTCATCACTCAGACAAGAAACAAGATAAAAGTAAAAGGATTTCATTTTATTTCTTCTATTTTCAGAAATTACATGAGTATTTTGCTATGCAGAAAAGAAATTGCCATTACTTGTGGCTATCTTGTACAACTTATTTCTACGGGGCTGGATGTATAGTCCCCGGTCCCGATGATGCATTTTGTTTCCGGATTTTCATTCCCGGTTGACGTGGCAATCATTGTTGTCGTATCTTCATATCATTCCCCCTACAGTTTGAATGCGAAAAATGGGAATTGGAACACTAGAAATATTGTATCTTCGAAGGTCCCACTAATGAATTGCTAGGTAATCCTTCACTCGGTAACATATCTTATTTCCCCTTAGAAATCCATGCTATCGAGCGAAAGAATACCTAATAGCCCTTTGGCGGTTTGTGTCCGTGAACAGTTGGGTAACCTCTGTTCGGTAGCAAACTTAACTTCCCGGTGGGAATTTGCTATCGAACCAAATATTACCTAATCGTCCCCGAGTGGAAGCTTGTTCGTTTTCCTTGCTATCCAAGGTCTTATTGTTGTTGTCTTCGTAGTATGCTTTCCGTCGCTGCCTCGTTAAAAATCTTGCCAGAAAAATCTAATTGGGACCAAAACTGAATGAAGGGAAAAAGAGTGCAGCACGTACTTTCTGTTTGAGTGTTGTTCATCATCAATAATATCTTTTGATGTGTGCCACGTTCCAGTTGCTGGGCAACTTGTCTCCATTCTAGTTCTCCAACTCGTATGAACCTTTTCCAGTGACAGTTGAAATATGGTAAGGGCCTTCCCACGTTGGACCTAGGTTTCCCATGTTGAGCTCCCGGGTATTTTGTGTTACTTTTCTTAGAACCAACTCTCATACTTTGAAAAAACGGAAGTTGGCTCTCCGATTGTAATATCGCTCCATCCTTTGATTTTGAACTGCCATTCTTACATGCGCCAAGTCCTTGCGTCCATCGAGCAGTTCCAAGTTAATTAGCATTGCTTCATCGTTTGATTCTTCATTTGTCTGAGAATATCTCAAAGTGGGTTCGCCCACTTCAACTGGGATTAGGGCTTCAACACCGTACACGAGGGAAAAAGGAGTTTCTCCTGTACTTGATTTGGTTGTTGTTCGGTAGGCTCATAAGACTCCGGGCAACTCTTCAGGCCATTTGCTTTTTGCTGTTTCTAACCTTTTCTTGAGGTTTTGAATGATCACTTTGTTTGTTGACTCCGCTTGACCGTTTGCGCTCGGATGATAAGGTGAGGATGTGATTTTCTTTATTTTTAGGTCTTCGAAGAACCTTGTAAATTTTGCACCGATAAACTGTGGTCCATTATTGCATGCTATCTCTTTTGGTATTCTGAACCTGCAAATTATATTTTCCCACAGGAAATCAACCCTTGGCATTCTCCGATTTTTTGATAAGAACCTGCTTTCACCCATTTAGAAAAATAATCAGTCAAAATTAAAAGAAACCTTACCTTTTAGGGAGCCGGTGGCAGCGGTCCGATGATGTTCATTCCCTATTTCATGAATGGCCATGGGGACAGAACCGAATGTAAGGGTTCTGCTGGTTGATGTACTAGTGATGCGTAGCGTTGGCACTTATCACATTTTCGTACGAAATCTTTGGTGTCTTGTTTCATGTGAGGCCATTAATATCCTGCCCGTACCAATTTCAGCACCAAAGATTCTGCGCCTGAGTGATTGGCGCATATCCCTCACAAAATTTCAAATTCTTTTCAAGTAAAATGCATATCCAAACAAAATTTCAACTTTTAAAAACCATTTTTCATCTCATCTTCAAAAAATTATTTTTCATGTTTTAACGAAATCTATGTCCAAACACTAGCTTAGTTTGTGAATACGTTTTTGGAATGTTGTTTGACTTTATCATGAGTTTGCGTAGACTTATTGGCGTAAGAAACAATTGACTTCGATAGAGAAGTAGCGCAATTAGAACTTCTGAGTATTTTAAGGTAAGTCTATGATTATTATTCAAATTCAAACATGACGCACAACGTGAAAGGAGAAAATAATTGGAAAAAGTTATTTATTCTACGCGATCATTAAATCATAACACCACAATTATAAAGATCTGTTTATCGCAAATTGAAATACCTAAGCCGTTTCTCCTCCATATACGTTGTCCATTTAATTTATTTTCTTTCGTGAGTTTTGTACACCCGTTAAGAAAGACATTTGATAGCCTTATTCTAAGTTACCCTTTCTCGCTGCATAAACTATCTCAAGTAATTAGCACTCCACTAATTGAAACAGTAAGGATATAATTGACAAAAAAGAGTAATAAATGACTGAAAATTTCATAGTAATTTAAGTTTCAATATAACAATAAACACAGCTAATTTAATTGTTATCTTAACATGAGTCAAATAAGATGCCTAATTTAAGTTTGAGAAAATAGATTCGATAATAGTTGTTTGCCAGAACATACGCCTGCAGCAAGTATATATACTTGAAGTCATTATCCTCTTCTTGAACTCTACATATATAGTCGTCGAGTAATTTTAAAAGAAAAAAAAAATTTAAAGCTAATCTAAGAATAGTCAATCCAAACAAAAAAAGAATAGTCAATCCTGGACATAGACATAGCAAGAGCAAAGAACGCAGAATTTAAGGGCAACAACTATAACAATACAGTATCATTATGGACCGAGTCTAAAAAGCTTTTTCTGGGCATTAGCTATCTTTGGTATATATCCAAAAAACTCAGTTGCGTAAAATTGGAAGTCAATCTTGCGCCCAAGGGTGTGGTCTACTGGTCAATGAAGTGGGTGGGAACTATGAGGTTTCAGGTTCAAATCCAAGCGGAGGCAAAAAATACTAGGTGTTTCTTCCCATCTATCCAAACATTGGTGGATATAGTTACCCGGTACCTGTTGCTGGTAGGAAGTGACAGGTAGCTGACCCAGACACCACGATTATAAAAAATAAAAATAAAAAAGTCAATCTTTCAGACGCATTGATCTGGAAATCTTTGTACACATGCATACAAGTAGCCATTCAATTCAAGGCCAGCCATCTAACTGGGAAAAGAAAAGTTAACGATTTTGCATCACCTTACCTTAACATCAGTGCAATTATAACAAAAGTGTCACAATGATATTATTGACAAAATGAATCAGCCATGACGTGACTAATTAGATCGGAGAAGTGGACAGCTGGTAATGCCGTATACGACATATTGTCAATTACTATTACGTCTAAATTTCCAAACTTGTTGGTTGACAAACAAACATGTAGGTGGCTCGTCAAAATAACAGTGTAAAATAGCTGTATCTGGTCATTTAACTTGTTACTAGTGTCATGTTTGGATTGGAATCACAGTGGGTTGCTCATGATCCAGCGGCAATATGTCGTATTGGTTTAGCAGCGCAAATTAACACAAATATCAAAAAAAAAACACAAATATCTGTGATATAACTTAGTATGAAAATAAGTATGGTTAATTCTATTATACTAATCAATAAGCAGTACTCTCTTCTTGTTTTCACGTTATAAAGGCCAAGTATATTGTGTTTTGTTCTCGAATTAAGTTGTTTAATTTTGACCCTGTCACATTGAGACCTGAAAAGTGGACATATCCGTCCCTGTCGCATAATTAAGAACGAGAACAATGTAGTTGGATCTAACTTGCTAGTAGCTGAGATGAGGTGGTGTGCTAGATATATCTGGGCTAATTGGAAGCAAACTTGGCCTGATGAGGAAAGAAGGAAAAAATTCTGGCAGTGTGCAAGAGCTACATTTGAAGTTTACTTTAGCAAGAAGTTGGATGAAATGGACCAGCTGGGGGGAGATATATTGTTCAAGACTTACTGAAATACAACAAAGAGACACGGCGTAGGGCATACTTCAAAGAACATAGTAAGTGTGATGTAGTGGAGAACAACATGTATGAGACATTCAATAGTTGGATATTGGCAGCTAGGTACAAATCTATCATTACTATATTAGAGAAAATTAGAATCAAGTGTATGGAGAGGATGAATAGCATGAGAGAGTTTTCTGGAAAATGGGTAGGTGATATATCACTCATGGCTATGGAAATACTTGGAGAGAATGCTCAAAGGGCAGTAAAATGTGAAGTCAAATTTAATGGTGAAACATGGTATGAGATCCGGGATGGGCCATATAAACATGTTGTTGACTTTAGGATGTGTTCCTGTACTTGTAGATCATGGCAACTCAATTCCATGTGCACATGCAATTACAACAACGCATTATAAGAACTATGAGGTTGAGGTATATGTTGATCATTGGTATAGGAAGGACACCTACCTTTAGGCATACATCAGATTCATTCAACCTTTAACTAGTATGAATTTGTGGCCAAAACATACACTGCCAGCTATTAAGCCATCTGTTATAACTGCAATGCCAGGAAGGCCAAAGAAAAAAAGGAGAAAAGTTGCTGATGAACCACAGAAGAAGTTTGGGAAGGGTACAAGGATAGAGAGACAAATGAGATGTCCTTTGTGCAAGACTCTTGGGCATAACAAGAAAGGATGTCCATCAGCAGTAAGTATTAATGTTCTTTGTGCTCATTATCAGATGTGGGTTAGGAGGTAGTTGAGTCGTGCCTTACTTCGTACCATTGTGGGACTAGCCATTTAGGGGTTTTGTCTAAGATAGCTAGTGGCAATGTTGTGGCTTACTATTTCGCTTTTTAGTGTATGTCCTATTTACTAGCTCTCGCTTTTGCTTTGCATCTTTCCTCTAGATTTCACGGTGTTCCTATTTTTCTTATGATTGTTGTGGCGATACTAATATTTACTAATATTGTCTCCCTTTGCTTTGCATCTTTCTTCTGGATTTCATGGTGTTGCTATTTATCCTATGAGTGTTGTTGTGATACTAATATTGTCTCCCTTTTTGTCCTTTCGTCTTTGTTTTTTTGAGCCGAGGGTCTTTCGGAAACAGCCTCTCTACTCCTTCGGGGTAGGGATAAGGTCTGCGTACACACTACCCTCTCCAGACCCCATTAGTGGGATTCTACTGGGTTGT